>JAEIIH010010778.1:0-13381 GCA_018904745.1 Drosophila orosa
AACAAACCAATTGTTCACATGGCAGCTACTTGAGATAGTAATACAATCCAAGTGATTTTTTATTTGTTTATCTATCTACCAGGTTTGGTTTTAATTCCTTTTAAATTATGGGGAAATCTAGTAAAGTTAAGGGGATTATATTCACTCATTAGACTTTAATAGTTCTATGGAAATTGTGTTTCTTTGACTATAAATCAATTGGGGGCTTTAATATATTCTAGATTTCGATAATATTGATTTATAACATGGCTAAAATACTTTTTAATTAGTTGTATTTAAATTCTGCTATATAATATGACCTTTGAATTCCATTTAATGTTTGCCATTTTTGCCCATAAAGTTGGCAGACAAAATAGTTGACATTCCTCGCTTCTCCCATAACGATAAAGATAATGAACCATAGACATCTGTCAACATACAACATGACTCTGTGTCTGTGATCTGCAAATAGCGTTTTGATTGCCCTGTAAATTCGCTCTAACATAAAAAAGGGGCAACAGCAACACAGCAGGCAAAATATGAGTTTTCATTATTTTGTTGACAAAACGTTGTTTTCTTTACTTTAATTATATTCTTTTTTCTTGTTCACTTTATTTTCTAGCAAAGGAATGTGAATTTTTTTTGCCATGGGCTGTGTGTACACGACATGGATGATAACAAGATCGTATATAGTAGATCTTGGCGGGTAAACATCTCTGCCCCACGCGCCAAATCCGAATGTCAACATAGAGATTGGCCCTGGTGGATACGGGGGATATAGATATAACCTCCCACAATATTTTGTTTTGGTGCCAACTTGGGAAATTTTCACATTCCACGCATACCGAAAAGTATTTTTGCGCAAATATGGCCCCGAGTCAATAACTAATTAACAGTACAAATAGCAAATTCACTTGCAGGCCTCTATATCTCTATATATATTTTTTTTTTTTGTACACACTCACCGCCTGGAATATTTTGATTTTGATGCGTTATTAAGCGGCGACGCTATTGGAATTTTTAATTGTTTAATTGCGTCCACGACATAAAAGAGACTCAGCCGCTCCGCTTCATATCTAAAGCCATCTAAATGGCTTTTATTTCCTATTTTTTTACGCCAGCGCTTAGGCAGAAATTCGTATTTAGCATTAATTGAGACATTTTATTGGCAATTATACTACGCATTGAACATGAGCTGAAATACCGATTGTGAAATTCCTGGCATAAAAATAACTCGGTTAGTTAGTCTCTGGGAGAAATCCCATCCGGAAAGGGTTAATCAGGTTAATTACTTCTAATCACTTTTGCCAACTTACAGCAACTATTTATTCTAGCGAGATTGTGTTGATTTTGACGCCTTCAAGATGTCTTTATTTACCTGAGAATTATTACACATTTTGTCGGCTGAAGTTTTACTTGACATTAAAACTGAAATAGTTGCTATTTGCAGAGACGTAAGCCGTATTAGGGAATATAAAGAAAGTAGCACTTCTAATCTGTTTATGTAATGTAACTTGCTATTTTTATTGTATTAAAAGCAACCTGTTTTTTGTTACTTAATTGCCATGGAAATTGGGGAATTTTATTTACAGAAAATTCAATAAATTTGTAGCTGGAACCCATCGAATTTATACGATTAAATATCGACTTTTGCTTGAAAATACATTGAATATTGCAGAAACGTAAGCCGTATTAGGGATTATAAAGAAAGCAGCTCTTATATCTGTTTATGTAATGATATTTAGGCTTTCTATTATACTAAAAGCCAACTGTTTCTTGTGCTAGGGAGTTTTATTTACAGAAAATCCCATACATCGATTAAATATCGACTTTTGCTTGAAAGTACATTGCAACTTATATTCTTTTCCTGCTTCAAATCTTTATCTTCCTCATTTAATCTCTAGAATTATACAACCCCACAAATTTGAATTGATCCCACCCAAAAATGCTTTTAATTCAAGAGATTGTTGCGATTATCCTAGATATATTTATCAATGTATCGTGTTTTCAATTTAGAATATATTTCCCGAGTAATATTTTAGTTTTGCGATCATAAATTGTAAATTTCTACTTCTAGATTTAATATATTTAAAAAGATAAATTATCGATATAGTCGATATATTCCTAATACATTTTCCCTTTCGATGACATTCCCTATTTTTGCCACAGAGAACAGTAGAGATCGAAAAAGAGAGCGATTATCGACAGAAGAGCAGATCGCTCTAAGAATGGGGGGATAAAAGGGGCGGATGGATGGCAGGCAAAAGAGGGAGAAGGAGAGCAAGTGAGTGAGCTGAACCACGCTGCAGGGGGCAAACACTCAAGCACACACTGCTCGCACACACACTACACACACACACACACTACACTACACACACACACTGAGGCAGGCACAAAAGTGTGCGACGCGTCAGGGCAGAAGATAAAAATAGTATTAGTTGCTGATTATTATTGCAAAAATGCGCATTCCTCGGCAACTTATTTCGCAGCGCAGGGAGAGGGTCAGGGGGGCGGCTACCAAAGGAGGTGGAAAAAAGGGGGCGGGCGGCTGCTGCTGCTTCTGTTGTTGTTTTTGCTTTTGCCTTTGCCTTTGCGTTTGCTCCACTCTACGCGTTGCTCTCTTGTGTTTTCGTTTCGTTTTCCCTTTTTTCTCATGCACTCACACACACACATACACAGATACAGATACCCGCACACACAGGGGGGTGGCGGTGGAGAATCGAAGCAAGCAAGAAAAACGAGCTAAATTGCATTTTCGTCGTTCAAGTCGCTCGACTTGCATTGCAGCAGCAGCAGCAACAGTGGCGGCGCGCAAGGAGGTGATGTAAAAGGGGGTGGTTTCAGACTCTTTACAAAAATATTAAACATTTCTTTTAGAATATGCTTTTCAGAATTAAAATTTACTCTAAGCAATTAAAGTATAATTTCCTCACATGAAACATATTAAAAAGCCATTAAAAACCATACCTACAGACAATTATGACAGCTGTTTTTTGCAAATTTGTTCTTTGTTCATTAAGCCTTTGTGGTTTTGAACGTTTTATCAAATTAAAATTAATATAGACTTTCCAATTCACTGTAAAAAATATACAATTTAATATTTTTCAAATATTTAAAGTGAGTTAAATGTGAATTAAATAATTAAAGTAGAGATTTACTTAATAAATTAACAACAACAACAGTACTTTTAGATGCTGTAAAGCAGCGGAGGGCACGAGATCCAACGGTTTGAGCAGCGTGAGCAAATTGAGCCACGACGTGCCCATCGCTGCTGTAACGATCATCATGAGGAAATACGTTTTGAAGTTACAGCACCTCAAAACTACCCAAAAACGGAATTTTTTAAGCATTTGAGTTGAAATATTTTGAAAACCTGGCTTATAGGACATTTTTTGAGTCCAAAATCTAGTTCAGCAGATTGAAAAACTATCAGAAAAGTATAGTCCGCTTCATGGTCCTGTCATTTTAGGTGAATATAAAAACAAACTTCAGTTCGATTAAAAAAAATATATTTTCTAGAATTATTGTAAATGACAAACTCTAATATTGATTTGTTACATTCCCTAAATCAAGCCTTCACTGTTATTACCACCCAACCCATTGCAGGGTATCACGGATATTCGCCTTTATTCGCCGCTTTAACCTTCCTTCCTTTCTTGTTTTATCGTTCATTTACTTTTAACAGCAGCAGCAGCAACAGCAACAACAACAACAACGACCGCAGCAACATTGTATTTATTGCCCTGCTCTCAGAGTTTTCGTATAAGAATGCTTGGCTGTGTGTGTTTTGGAATGCACACGATCAACGCCAACGGAGCCTCACCTGTTCCAAGCTGCCCGACAATCGGCGTCGACGCTGGCAGAGGGAGCAGCAACTACAAGAGGAACACCAACAACAGCAACAACAACAACAGCAACAACAACACACTCACATAATCCACTACGAATTGCATGCTGGAATGTGAATGGAATTTAAACAATTTTCAGCGTCGCTGACGATGACGCCGCTGTTTGCTGTCGCAAAAAGAAAAACGTAAAAACACACAAACAAAAAAAAAAGCAACAATAACAACAATAGCGAAAAACATCAGCAGATACAATAACATTTTGCGCATTTGGGGGGAGGAGTTTTTATTTATTTTTCAAGCTTTTGGTTTTAGCTTTTCGCAGTTTGGCCTTTGGCCATTAATTGAAAAAGCCAGGTTAATGCTTAAGCATTTTTTTACCAGTAAATAAAAAATTAAAAACAAAACTCTGACAAGATAGGAAATTCTTAATTTTGAAAAAACTAAACATTTACTGCATTTTTTACTGAGAAATTCGGTTTTTTGATGGATATTTTAGTTTTTAACACAATTATATTAGATTATAAAAAAAATATACAAAAATCCTTCCCGCCCAGCATTATGAATATCATTTTTACAACATTTCCCCCTGGATGAGTCTTTTTCGAGTCATTGAAATGATTAAAAAAGGTTTCATAACATACACGACTCTATAAAGACTAGAAAATGACTCGAAAATTACTAATAAATGCTCTTAAAATATGTTCATGAAATAACAATAACAAAATTTAATGCAATTGAAAATATATCCCCAAATATGAATCCTCTTAGATCCTATCTAAAAATTTAATTTAAATTAAACGATAAAAAGGAATGAATGAATGATGAAATAATGAATGGTGAATGAATGATAAATAAATGCATGATTTATTAATGAATGATGACAATGAATAATTCCAAGCAAAAACTAACATATTATAACAAAGTTTAAAACATTTACTTACAAAAAAGAATATCCCAATTAAGTTAAAATATTTCTTGCACAAATACCACAAACATTAAACCGAAAATGAAACAATTTAAAACAAGGACTCTGAAAAAACCATTACCATCATATCTTTAAGTTTCAGTCAGCCTATGGCAATGATAGTATCTTTTACAAAATATATTCCATACAATAACCCCAATTGCAAGTATTTAAATTTTTGGCTGAGACATGACGACATGCAAAAAGTTGTGAGAAAACGAGGAGGGGCCAGCCAGCCAGCATAAATAGCGCCGCCTGAGAAATTATTGTCGCACTGACATTGAAGCGCAGTGGCGGCGATGCCGCTAATTACAAAGAGCTGCGACAGGGGGCCTGGGCGGGGGATTGTTTTGCAGTTACTTGTGCCACATTTTGCATCTCTTGCATTTACATTTACTTTGCTGCTCGGCTGGATTTTCCTTCATATTGCCGGTTCTGCGGTGTCTGTGCTTTATTCATATGGAAATCGCAGGCAACTGCCCACAGATATTGTCACAGATACAGTAAACACAGCAAGGAGGTGATCAGGGAAGCTACGGGAAAGTAGCACCTCTTTCAATAACTATTTTATGAGCTTTTAGTTGAAGTTTTTCCAAGTTTTTTATAACTTGATTTGAGTTAGATTTGTTAAATCGAAATTGTGTACAAATATTATTTTATCTTATCAAAATAATGTCAGATAATAACTAAAGAAACGGAGAGATTAAAGGCTAGATCGATTCGTCTGATGAGGAATACAATGGATAATTTGGAATTTAAAAATTGCTTTTTTTTAAGATTTTTTATAGCTTGATTTGAGATTTGGATTTGGAATCTGAAAAATTGTGTATAAACATTTTTGATCTTATCAAAATAATGTCAAATAATAATTAATCCAACGCAGAGATTAATTTATTTAAAGACTAGATCGATTCGTCTGATGAGAAATACGATGGAGAATTTTTTGATCTTATCAGAATAATGCCAATTAATAACTAAACAAACGGAGATTATTGTATTTAAAGGCTAGATCGATGCGTCTGATTACGAATTCACTGGAGAATTAGAAAAGCTCTCTGAAGAACTATTTTATGAGCATTTAAATTAAGTTTTTTTAAGTTTTTTTATAACTTGATTTGAGGTTTAGATTTGTAAAATCAAAATTGTGTATAAATATTTTGAATATTATCCAAATAATGCCAATTTATACGAAACGGAGAGATTGTTTTATTTAAAGGCTAGATCGATTCGTCTGCTGACGATTTTGAGAATTTGAAACATAATAAACTTATGGAGACTTTACTGTGCTCCTTTTAACTTTTATTTTATTTTCTTCAATTCCCCCAATTATTGTTGTTGTTACTGTAATTGTCGCATTGCTTTTGTTGTTGTTTCTGCGCCTTGTCCCTTTATTATTGTTTTTTGTATTTACGTTTTGTGAACAATGCCGTGCGAATTTTCGACACTGAAATTATGCCGACAATTAAATAAAGTTAAAAAATAATGGAAAATAACGACCTTGCTTAAATGTGGCTGGAAAATCAAGGAATAATGGCTGGGAAAGGCAGGAAAATTCAATTTACACTCGAATTAAATTCAATGGTATTTCGTATTAATAGTTTTCCACCACTACACACACACACACACACACACACACAGATGGGAGATAGAACGCAGCTGAAGAATTTAATCCGATTTATGTAGTAACGCAGGGGGCCTCTCTCTCGTGCTCGCTCTCTCATGCTCCCACACACACATACACACATGCACACAGATACTCCCATTGCGAGAGAGAAACAGAGAGAGCGAGAGGGTGAGAGAAATATGTAAATACAGCCTGTTGCATGTGTGCGAGTGTGCCAGCCAATTCGCATTTCGTTTTCAGGCACTTTTGATTGCTTTTTCGCTTAGCCTTCTGCTGCTGCTGCCGCTGTGCGTTTTTCCGTGCAGTTTTCCTTCGTTTTCCACAGACACAATTGGAAATACATGCATACACACGCACAAACACACTCGCACTACACACGCACACAGTTTAGATACTCGAAGACACACACACACACACACGCACTTAGCTGAGGGGAATTGCATTTTCTTTTGGGCTGGGAAATACGCAAATTCCAGCTGCAAACGTTGCATTTTCACCAGGGATTTTCCCATTTACCTTTCGGGCCAGCGTTTCGCCACACAATTTCCACCGTTTTGGCTCTTTGTTCTCGCCTTTTTCGCGTTTCCAACACACGGCACTTATTTCTTTTCTTCTTTTTCCTTCGTTTTTTTTTTTCTTTTTCTTCTCTTTTTTTGTTGTTGACAAATCGCTGCCTTCTGCTTTCGCTCTCGCTCTTTTCTCACTTGTTGCTGTTTCGCGCACGCACTACCACCCCTTTGCGCTGGGCTAATCCGATTTTTCGGGCATTTTCGGTGCGCGATTTACTTAAAATTAGTAGAAATTACTGTGTGGTTTGGCTTTTTGTTGCTGCCGTCGTGATTACGCGAGGAAAATGTTGTTGCTGGCTGTCGTGCTAGAGCTGTCAAAATATCGATGGGCAGCTATCGATAGTTGATGGTGATTTTTAAGTATTTTTATGAATTTATATCTATTTATGCGAGACTCGAACCTTTGGTAATGAACTCGGATATCTTGCTCATATATGCGTTTACTTTGGCCGATATATAACTAGAGAAGAAATCGAATCTAATTCAAACTTTTTTAATGTAATTTTGTTTAATTTCTGACAAGATTTGGAAAAGTTAAAAAACAATTCAAAAATAAAAAAATATAATCGGTGATTTTGGCAATAACATCGATAACATCGATAGAACAATCAACTTGTTCCCATCTCTAGGCTATTGCATGTTTGGTTTTTCTGCAATTTTTCGCGGTTTTAGCAAATTTGTTAATATGTCGAAGAGCGCCTTGACTATTTTGGCTCCCGGGGCCGAGGAAATGGAGATCATCATTGCCATAGATGTGCTGCGTCGTGCTGGGGTGAGTCCTCTACGCCTTAATGCTTTACTTAAGTATATATTCTATATGTTTTTCATAGATCAAGGTCACGGTGGCGGGATTGAATGGCTCGGAACCGGTGAAATGTTCGCGGGATGTTCAAATTCTGCCGGATGTTGACCTGGCCAAGGTCAAGGCCGACCAGTTCGATGTAATTATTCTGCCCGGCGGTTTGGGCGGCTCAAATGCCATGGGAGAATCGGCGGTGGTGGGTGACATCTTGAAGGCCCAGGAAGCCAGCGGAAAACTCATTGCGGCCATTTGTGCGGCGCCCACAGTGCTGGCCAAGCATGGAATTGCCACCGGAAAGTCACTCACCTCATATCCATCGATGAAGGAGCAGCTGGTGGATAAATACAGGTTTGACTTTAAGTTTAATATTTGTGTAATTGCAATTGTATTGCATTCTTTGTGTTTTCAGTTATGTGGACACCGAAATTGTGGTTCAAGATGGCAATCTTATCACCAGTCGTGGCCCTGGAACCGCTTACAATTTCGCTTTAAAGATTGCCGAAGAGCTGGTGGGCAAGGCAAAGGCCCAGGAAGTGGCCAAGGGTCTCCTGGTGACCTACAATTGAATGATTAATAACAAAAGTCTCACTAAATATTTATTATATTTGATATAATCAAGAACTGAAGTAAAATTTGTTGAACAAAGAAAGGACAATGCTGAGTCTTCCTTTTGAAGTCCGCGCAATGTTCAGAATGCTTTCCCAACTCCCCCTTAAATGGGCAGCAAGCTCTCGGCATTCATTTCCGCCTCATCATCGGAGTCATCCTTGCTCTTCTGACCCCGGTACATCCCTGTGCGAGGACGCTCTGCAGGCGGACCCAAAGGATCAAACTGCTGCACCGCATAAGAGGTAGACCTTTGGGCATAGGTCATGCCCTGCGAGAGATCGGTATTCTCCTGAACGCGCTCCTCATTGGACTTTCGCACACTGCGTAAACGGCTGCCACCGGAGGCAGAGGACGAGGTGGCCGAGGAGAGACGCTGCTGCTGATAGCGCTGCTCATTCTGGCGCTCCTGCTGCTGCTTGTGCAGGCGGGCATAGTCCGCCGCATAGCGTTCATGGAGTTCCGACATCCCCAAAGACTTTGTCACCTGCATCAAGGCACGCACACAGGTGAGGTTGTCCGGAAACCTGGCATAGATCTTCTGGAACATGCCCAGATACTGCTTCGGGGGCAAATACGAGTTGCGGAAGCAGCTGGCAATGCGGAGCATCAAGTTGGGATCATTGGGATCCGCGAGGACAGCTCTTTCGTAGTAGTAGAGCGCCTTCTCCGTGGCCTGCAGCTTGATGTAGTACGAACCAATGGAGCTGGCAATGTTTATGTCGCTCATATTGATGCGATACGCCTCGTTGTAGTACTGATTGGCCTCCTGGTGGTCCTGGATCTGCTCGTACAGCGAACCGACCTTCTCAAACAGCCGCGAGTCTATGTCGGCAGCGGATATGCCTAGAACTTGAAGATAACCCTGCAGTGAAGCTCCGGGAGAGCCGCCCTTAAGCCGGCGCTCCTGCAGCTTGGCCAGTTGATAAAACACATGACTATGCTGCACCGAATGGGGCACCAACAACTGAGCCTTTAACAGCTCGAAACGCTCTTCGGCCAGCTCGAAATCCTGCTGAGCCAAGGCCACCAGTCCCAGGTTGTAGTTGGCCTCGAAACTCGTGGGCTGCAGCTCCAGAGCTCGCTCGAGGCGTTCGCGCGCTGAAACCAAGTCCTGCTTCTGCAAATCCACAATGCTGGCATTGATCAGGGCCAAAGGATTCGAGTCCAGCGCCCCGATCTCCTGCAACTGATTGAGGCAATGCCTGGCCATCTCCAGATTGCCCAGACTTATGTAGATGAAACTGAGATTGGTCAAAGCACTGGCCGTCATGGAACCCTCGCTCTTACGGTCGTACATCTGCAGGGTTTCGATGGCCTGATTCACATCGTTTTGCCGCAGATAGACCAGCGCCTTGTTCAGCTCCAGTTCGCTGGCCAGCCAGGCCATGTTCGAGGACTTGATCACCTCGATGCACCAGTTGTAGCCGTCGTTGTAGTTCTCCTCAATGATGGGCGATATCAAGTCCACGATCATGGTGATGGAACGCTTCTCCGCATTCCTTCGCTGCTTGGTATACACCGCCAGTTCGTCGGCCTTGAGAGCTTGCAGCACATAACGCTGCTTGGTCTTGCCGGAGGTCTTTGAGGACTCTTGTATCTTCTCGTAGGAGCCGCCACCTTCGGCATCGATCACTGCCACATCGGCCTGGGTATCCGTTGGTTTGTCCAGCTCCTCCTGACCTCCAGTTACTTGACCCGCCTGCTGTTGCAGCTTGATCATGCTGCTCTCGGTCCCCAAATCCGTTTCCGTCTCGCCAGCGGGGACATCGCACAGACTGCGAAAGGCTGTCTTGATTTTGTCCACATCGCCGAGAGCGTAATAGCAGAGCAGCAGATGGATGCCACTCTTGATGTCCGCGCGTTCGGACATGATGAACTCGAAGCTGGAGGCCGCATCCGAGTAGGAGCCCATGCGGACGAAGAGAACTCCTATGTTCTCCTGGATCTTCAGGCGCAACTGGCTCAGGTTCTTGGGCACCGAATCCAGGGCCATGCGATACATCTTCACCGCCTTCTGGTAGAGCCCCATCTTGAAGTAGATGTTGCCCATGTTGATCTTCAGCTGATTCACATGCGGAAACATCTTGTTCTTGGTCATGATGCTGTAAGTGTTCAGAGCCTCGATGTGCAGATCATTGCGCTCGTATTGCTCGGCGAGATTGAAGAAGACCTGTAATATAGATCGATTTAAATGTGATCTTGACCCCTTTTGAAGACTTGTCTTACCGCATAGGTCAAGTCAAAGTTGTGATAGACATTCTCGCCCTGCTGATCCCGAAATCTATGAAGGGTTCGATCCAAGGAGAAGGCTTCCTTGGCTTTATTCAAGGCCTCGGCTGAGGAGGACTTTGTATCGGAGGTAGGGTCACCCGGAGAGGAGCTCTGCCTGGCCAAAACGATTGAGGATTCCAAGAGCTTGACAATCTTGCTCTCTAGGTTCTTGTATTTAATTTGGGGACTACAAAGTGTGGTAAGAGTGAAGTTAAATTGTAAATTATTAAGATTTGGTGTGGAAAAGACGGCATTTGAAGAGCTATAATAGATTGTTAGTTCTAAAAGTGATCACATACCAAAATTTATATCTCTAGCTTTTATAGATCCTGAGATATTTATGATCTATATACAATTTTCAAGGACTTTTACTCACTTGACTTTCTATAATAGATTTTTGTTCCTAAAAGTGTTCACATACCAGAATTCATATCTACAGCTTTCATAGATCCTGAGATATTTATGATCTATAAACAATTTCAAGGACTCTTACTCACTTGACTTCCTTGGCGGCATCCACAGCGGCATTCGCAGATGACAGAGTCTGCTGCTTGGCCTTTTCCAGGAAAAATTGATCGAACTTTTGGTTGGTTCCAGCGCTATTCGCCGCATAGCCCACAGCTCTCACTGCCGTTGAGGGTCTGGCCAAAGAGGTCTTGTCGCCTCCAGCTGCCCGACTGCTGACCAGGTTTCCACGCTGAAGGTTAGGGACTTTTCAATACAGAATTTCAAAGGATATTTTCCCGAGACTCACCGAAAAAAGCTGCGAAGTTGGCGGTCTTGGCCTACCGGCAGCCGTTGGTGGCGGAGGAGGAACTGCATCTGCTTGACTTTCGGTAGCACTCATTTTAGCAGTTAATTATTTGTATTTAATAAGTTCCTTGAGTTTTTATAAGCAATATAACTTCTGAAACTGAACCAAATAAATAAATAACAAAAGTGCAAATTTGTTTTGGTTCTTTTAAACGTTTCCTTGGTGACCACAATTTCACCTCAAGTTGAATATATATTTAAATAAGTAAATTAATACAAAATAATACAATAATTAACCCCCCTCCCAGTGGATATCCGTTAAAAAATAAGTAAATATAAGTTTGTAAATTTTAAATATTTTATTTAATTAACGGTTTCTGTCTGTGCTAATCAGTATTTAGGTGTGGCCAGGTACCACGCTGTTAACTTCTTTCGTTCACAGAGTTGGCGCTGCAGATACTTTTGTACTTTTGTATCTTTTAACAGCATACAGTAGACGTAAGTAAACAATGTTGGGGGCAGTATTATTAGGGGGAAAATGAAGGGGCATTTTCAAAGCTCGTTTGGTGATACTTTTATTTGGATTATTTAGGAGGAAAGCATCACTGTTAGCTCTTCTGTTAGATTTCATAAGCAAAACTCTGTTAGCTCTGTTAACGCCAATTTTTTAAATTTTTGCGGGCAAACTGGATTTTTTAGGGTAAAAACGAACTTTTGAGATTATTTAGGGGAAAATGAAATTTTGTCTGGCAAACACCTAATTAGTTGAAAACACACAACACACTGTACAACGCGGCGGAAAGGAAATCAAAGCGGTTGTTTAGTGGGAGTACTTCGGCGTTTCGCGTTTTTTCGCTCTCCGCCGCCTCTGTTGTTACCAAAAAGCGCAGTTTATTAACAAAAACCCAAAAGAATAAATCGCAAAAGGCGACAGTTTGGAAAAGTGGCGCCTACAGTGTTGCAACATTGCGTGTTTCAAATTTAAAATTACCCAAAAAACAAGGTGCAAAGTGGCGAAAATCAATAGCAAAGCAAAGTAAATAAAGTGCATACGAATGAGAGTGGAAGTGCGAGGAAAGCGATAACCAAATGCAAGTGCGTGAGGGAGACGAAAGCCAGCGAATAGGAAAGGCAGAAGAAGGAGCCAAGGCGAAGGAGTGGATAAAGAAGTGCAGCGAGAGAAGAGAAGGAAGAACACTGCAACAATAAATTTCGGTGCGGCGGCGTTTTTTTTTTACGTGACGCGAAATTAAATGCGCTCTCGCAATCCCCGTTCCCCGCCTTTCTCTCATCATCACACTCTCTCTCCGGCGCGCGCTCTCTCTCTGTTGAAATTTAACTGCCAACAGGGTCAAAATAAAAACCCGTCAAAAAGAAATACTTGTGTATATAATTTCTAGGTATTTCCTACCGTCTTTAGTTTGCGCTACCTTCGCTCTTTATTTTCTTTTTTGCGGTTAACGCGCGCGTGATTCATAAACTCGATTCTGTTGTTGTGTCGCAGTTAAGAAACAACAACAAAAAAGAATCTGCTACGGTGCATTGAACCTGCTGAAATCATTGGTTACCAGTAGGCAGCAGCAGCAGCAACATGGATAACAACAGTAAGTTTTCAACTCTCCAAAACTGCAGTTTGTCTCCAGAGTCTGTTTTTTTTTTTTGCGCCTGACTTTGCTTTTCTAGTTTTTCGGGGTGGGTCCGCCTATTTTTGCCGTCTTCCTTTTGCGCGCCATATTCGCATTGTGTGCGCCCCGAAAATACCACTTTTTGTTATTGTTGTTGTTCTTCGTTTGCTTTTTGGGGTGGGTGTGTCGCCTTAACCCAAGGACACTGGGTTTTCTCAGGGAAATCCCTAGGAATCCCTTTGCTGACAAAGAGGAGATTTTTCAGTTGGGATAAATAAATAGTTTTGTAATTATATCGAAAAAACTTTATTTTCTTTGAAAATATTTAAAATAAAAT
>JAEIIH010010787.1:0-10316 GCA_018904745.1 Drosophila orosa
TCGTAACCGAAAAATCTTGTTTTTATGACCAAAATTCTTGTTTTTTTTTATCAGTGTATATATTATTTAATATCAAAGAAAACCTATCTTTATTACTTTTGAAATTTAATATAGACACTACTGATAAGCATTTTGGAATACAGAATTATGCAGAAGTCATAACCAATTTCCAACTAGATCTTGTAAGGCTTTTCCGGCGTAACTCCCAAGGGATTAATTACAGGACTTCCGTTTTCTTCCTAGAATTCGTCGTCACTCCGGATTAGAGGATCCTTCCATTACGAATCGCTCTCGATGGAGCAGCTAATTGCGAGACAAATTTCGAAATGAGTTCCACTTAAATTCCCAACGGCGGAAACTACTCTCATAGTATGAGACTCATACATCGATTTCAAGTGGATACCGAGAGCACTTGCCTTGCATTTGATCTTTGGCAAATGCGTGAAATAGATACTTAAACGTCGGGGGCCAGGACAGCTGTCAGGATAATGCAATAACTCAATTTAGTGAAGGCGGGGGCGGGTACGGCAAATTGACAGAAATATGAGCACGCGAAAAACAAGATGGAGTAGGGATTGAGGGCAAGGACAAGGACCAGCGCAGAGCAGAGCAGACCAGAGACAGAACACAGAACACATACCGATCCGGATCCCGAAGCAATGTGAATGCACTTCGAGGGAGTCATAAATTTGTCATTGATTGCATGTGAAATTCGAGATCGTCGGAGCATCTGTCCACATCTCGGCGCAGTCGTGGAGCCGATGTTTGGGTATCTTGCTGTTTGTGTTTGTTATCCTTATCCTGCGAGCAGCGAGCAGCAGTTTATTGCTTTATTATGTCGAGTTCGCTGCAATTCATGCAGGTCGCCATGAGGCCGGCAGTTTCTCACAACTTGAATTACGCCCCGAAGTATTGGGTTTCATATTGTAATTTTTTTGTATCTGAAATGCACTTAAAAAATTGGCAGCCAGGGAGCTTTGGTTTGCTGCTCACTTAACTGGAATAATTGACATGAACGATTCCTTGGGCCAGGCCAGAGAGCTCTTTTGTGGTTTCATGTTTTACTAGACGCCTCCGAGCAGCGCACACACATAGGCAGGCACAAGTGAGAATGTCCGCCCTGGTCGGTTGTGTCAACGGGTTCCTCCTGGCCACCTCCTGCTCCTCCTTGCCCCGGTTGAGTAGCTCCGCTCAAGCTGCAACAGTTTATATTGCATTATTCTGCTTGAATGGCATTTTCACTTCAAGGGAGAGCAGCCAAGGAAGGGAAAAAAGTTAAAAAAAAAGCAGAGGCATCGCAGAGGAAAAAGGCTCGCATTGCCGCAGCGAAAACAAAGTGAATTTCATTATGGGCCCCCGTTCAGGGAAGTCCTTTCTCGCTCATCCCTGCTCGGTATTCGCATCCGCATCCTTATCCTTATCCCTCCGCCAGGACACGGTCAATTTGAATTATGAAAATCACGGCGAAAGGAGTCCGCGTCCGCGTCCGCGTCCGCAGTGACTTTTGAATGAATTTTACTTCCATTCCATTGAAGCGTTAACGACTCCAGCTGTTGCCACTCATTGTAATCCTGCGATCCGAACGGTTAACGGATAATTCGACCTTTGTGGAGCACCATCAGGTGTCTCTGCCTCCATCGTCCTGCTCCTTTGGCTCCTCTTGGGCTCCTGTATGCGGTTTCCCACAGATTACTGGGACAGCAGGGGTTCGACTCGAGGAAGTCAAAGGCTTTACAGCTGCTGCTCTTCAAGGATGCCCATTTCTTTAATGTTTGAATCAACTTTTAGCGTTCTTGTAGTGTAGCTTCCACCAGACAAAAGGATACAAAATTCCTGATAGCTCAGCACTAACTGCAGTTTATCTGCATTTCTCATCTCCCTTCGAGAGGAGCCATGGAGGGGACCCACTCTCTCTTTGCGGGCCATTGTCTGGGCCAGCGATCTTGGCCGGGTTCTGTGGCTTTCCAGCTTAATGCCCCACATAAACCATTGCCTGCCACAAAACTAAAGCAAGACAACAGAATTTGTCAAGGCTTGATCGTGATTGTGTGGCACACACAAAGGCCTCGTCCTGCAGTTGCAGTTGCAGATGGAGTCAGAGTCAGACTCAGAGTCAGAGCCAGAGCTGCAGCTTGGCCTCGTGCGTGCTAATGGCCAGCAATGTTTGGTTAGACCCACATGCAGTTGTGGCAAAGCCAAACAAAAGTGTGGCACTGGCTTTTTGTCACACGTAGGTGTCTCTTGGCCGGCAATCCACCATATATAACCCAGACGGAGACGGGCTCAGTCAGCCAGCTTTCTTTACCCAGAACGATGCCATCAGGCTTCAAGAATGGACCTCGGGGCCTTAATATCTCCTGGCTGTAGCTGAAGCTGGAGCTGTCTGCTTATTTTTCACTCCGCCAAACAGTTTATGCAAAACGTAACAAGGCCCAGGGAATTTCTACGTTTTTACGAGCGCTCGTATTGTGATCTAATCGCTCGTCTCCCGCCTCCGAAGGATGTCCTCGGCGGCGGTGCAAGCCCACGCTCTCGTGTCTTTTTATTATTATTGGTTTTTTAGCATTCACTTGAGCTGCCATTTGCATGGCTTATTGCCAGCAATTGTCGTTTCAGCGTTTGAATTGGCCCCACCATCCAGTATCCTCTATCCAGTCTGCAGAATCCACTCCCAAACTCAGGCCCAGCTTCGGTGATAATGCGCGACGATCGACGGTTCGCGGAATTAATTGCTTCGCTGATTCGCGGCTACAAATTCGCATATGTGAGCGATTTACATCGTCCAACGAAAAGTCGTGCAGCACTCTGATCGATTGGGCTTGCATTTTTCAACTTGAACAGAAATAAAAGCAATAAAAAGGATTCAAAATGCTTGAACTTTAACCAGAATACATATAAAACATTATTATTTTGAGCATTTAAAGTTCATTGTTAATTGTCTTGTTAAAATATTTATATTATATATATATTATATATTATTTATATTGTTTTTCAGTACACACCCATTTCTTTCTGTGCTTGACCCCTGCACAGGAGTGGTAGATCTCAATTCCGTTCCACCTGAGATTGGGAACAACCTAATAAAAGCCCTCGGCCATCTGTCTTGAGCCGCCTTTTGATCAGTCAGGCGGGATTAGCAGCGACCGCGAGTGCGCTTCCCTTGGCCACTCGGCATCAATTGAAGTTCGCTCTCGTCGTTTATAATTAACTCAATGCCAGGGCCAAGTCTTGGGAACCTGGTCCGGGTCTGGCCTGCTCCTCGCTTGTCACGCGTGCCTGTCATCCGCCATCCCAGCCGGAGCACTCGTCCACCCAACGCCAATCCCCAGTCCAAGCCCAATCCCAATCCCCACACACCACACCATTTCCAGTTCCTGGCACAGCCCGTTCCTGTCTATGGGCTTTGATAAACGAGCACATCAGAAATGTGACTTGTCATAAATTTGCCTGCGTGGCCATTACTCATGTGTCATGTGGAGCGGCTGCAGTGCAGCCTCCCTCCCTCCATCTCGCTGTCCCTGCCAGCCCCATCTACATCCACCTGAGGTAGGTGCAATGCAATGCGCGATTCCCGGCAAGTTCGACAATATGCCAAGTATGTGAAGTAATCGCCGTTATCAACTTTAGTGACATGATCGCAGAGCAGCGAGCTGCTCCTGCTCCTGCTCCTGCTCCTGCTGCGGCTGCTCCACATTCGGCATTTCTGCTCTGCGGTTGCCAGTTGCCAGTTGCCATGTGGCAGGTTGGCTTATTGGACCCATCGATCTGAGTCTAGTCCGGTATCGGTTTGCGTTTGCCATTCAGACAGTTTAAGTCCGAAAAGATTGGCACAACCGTAGCAAAAATGAGCACTAAAGTGTCCGAGAAATGTTAATTATAGAATTTATAGAGAGGGGAGTGTTAGGAACTAAAATATGTAGAATATGTTTAGAGTTAAGAAGATAAATCTTAAAATTCAAGAAAGAATTAGGTACTTGATCGAACAATAAATTTAAGGGATTTAGTTTTCTAACAAATGGTAAGAAGTAGTTATTTCTATTACTATTTATTCCATAACTTTGTTAAAATTATACCCTTTATTCATCTTTTTCTCTGGCCACAACTGTGGTGGCTTTGATGTCATTAGTCTTACGACACAGCCTGATGTAATGTCTAAATCTGTGAATTGGTCTCAGTCAAAAGCCAATGGACTTGTCCCTCCCCAGTCGGAAGATTCTACGTTTCCTGTTTGGTTTTCGGTTTTCTGTTGTTTATTATGGCCATATCAGTTGGGGGCCGGAGCCCGGAGAGCTTTGCTCATTAACCCGATCGGCCGGGTTCTCCGCTGTAACCCCGCAAATGAAGTCATTAAACAATCGACGGCAGTTCGGCGTGGATCTGGTTCTGGATACGGCTGCTTCAGATGCTGCTGGCGATGCTCGCGATGCTGCCACCTGTACAAATTTCTCAATAAATTGTTCACACTTCATTTTTCACCAAGACAATGCAAAGCGTCCAGTCCCGAGGCCCAAGAAAAATGGACCCCTGACAACTCGTGCTGCGCCTGCTCCGAGCCCCAGCGGAACCGAGCGCCTCATGCAGCGAGCTGCATAATAAACAAAACATCAACAGCCACACAGTAACCTGCAGTGCATACATTTAAAATTTATTAATTGGTTTTTAAAAGCACTCACACCCGTCGCGCCATTCATAATTCTAAGCCATGAGAGCCCAGAGTTCCTCTCCAAGTTCAATTTCCGCCTAATTTCATGCACTTTTATGCGGCTTTTGTGTAGATTACGCAGCAGAAAAAAATGTGGGGAAAAAATGCCGGCACTCGGAAACCGGAGCGGAAAAAGATACAAAATGTGCTGGGAATATACACAGACATGAATTAGAAATGAGCATGTTATTCCTATGTAATTTGGCAAAAACACTATCTGGTGAAGGTATTAAATGAGTTGTGAGAGTCTTTTGGGGAAACGCCTTTCCAATTCTGTGATTTGCCACACGTGCGGAATGTGGGTTAGGTGGCTTAATTAGTTTGGTAACTGGGGATACCAGAAAGCCTAGACAAATAGGAAGTGTAACTAACTGGAAAGTTTTATTTAAAAGATTTTACCTGTGACGAGCCTTAATTCTGTAAGGGAATCCGGCAGAGTTTTCAGTAAAAAATACATATTTTTAGGTTCCTGGTAATTACATTACATTAAAAAAAAGATAATATATTTTAATAAATTCCAATTTCATTCTTTTATATTTAGAAAATATTTCCCTTTTTAGCTTCAAGTAGATCTCATCTTCTTCGCTACTAAAAATTCCAGCTGGGTCAACGTCTCCGTAAATGAAAGTTAGTCTGATTAATGGACGTCAATTTTTGAGCGATATTAGAACAATTAATTAGCATTTTGAGCTGACTGGGGGGACATACTTTTGGCCACAATGTTGGCCAAAATTGTTCGCTTTCCCCCGGTGGCTACCTCGGCAGAACCCTCATATTCCCCGAAAAAGTGCCATAAACTGAGCGTTAACAACGACGCTTTGAGCGCCACTTTCATGAATATATATCTGCATGAATATATGTATATGAATCCATAAGCCATAATGAATTGCTTTTATAGCCGATTTCAGTTAGCCCGGCCCGCGATCACCCGCTGTGCCGAAGAGCGCGCTGATGAAGAAGTGGCCGCAGTTTCGCGTGTCCAATATTCCGACTCGAGATCGGGAACTGGACGGCGGCATGAGTAAGTGTTTTGCTTAATTGCCTATGGCTTATTAGGCACCACAGCGGACAGTGGAGAATAGTCAAATTAATATTGATAGAAGCCCGAAAAAATCAGAGATTTCTGTGTCTGTGCGTGGTCTTCGTCTAATGATGATGGCGTTACAAATTTCGACTGCCTGCATTGACTTCATCGGACCCACAACAATTACAAACCGAATCGAGCCGAGGCTTTTTTCTCCTGAAACTCTGAAACTATTCTGCGGACACAAAAGAATCCCAGGGGCGGCAATCTCGATCGAACAATGCAGAATCATTAATTAAATTCCACGTACAGAAACAAGTATCCAAGTTATCTGATGGTCAAATTGTTTTCAGCTTATCAGCTGTACAAAAATATAAATAAAATATATAACACCATATATTCCATATGATAGCTCCCCAAGCGATCGTTGAACTTGAAGAAAAATTAGCACAGGAAGCCCGGGCTAAGCTTTATGCCTTCTTTAGGTGTTAACTATAAACAATACTTGTCTGGCCGTATTTACGACTTCCCCCAACACACACAGAGCCCAGTGCCTGCAAGCGTAATTGCGCAAGAGAAGAGAACGCTCAGAGAACAGAATTCTTTTTTAAAATATTCGACTTTGCATCATTTTTCAGGCCAACTTCCAGGCTCCAGCGACGGCTACGTACAATTAACCGTGAGCAGCAACTATCTTGTTACCTGACGCGTTTTTATGATTTCTGCATAAAATTAAATCGTTCTCCTCGCACCATCCCCCCGCCCTCAGCAACAGGTTGCTAGCCAGGCCAAGCAGAACTAGTTTCTCTGTTTCTTCGCGCGCTTCTTGCCTTAATAATTTTTACTTTGGTTTAATTATAGTTTTGCGCTTAATAAATTTTCCCTGCCTGCCAAGACTCTAAAAGAAGGCCCTGTGGACCCAGCCCCTTGGCCCAACGAATTTGTTGCCCCTAAAGAGAAGTGTAACATCCCATGGCCAAGAAGGTGCAGTGTTAACCAGCTGTCGAGAGCTTTAGTCGAGCAAATGGCTTAAGCCAGATAATTATAGGAAATTTAACAGCTCAAAATAAGGATTATACGCCCACCAACTGGGGATCCTGGTTTTACTTCAATAAATACTAAGTAAAGTTTAAAGATCAACTAGAATTGGTTTAAAGTTCATCACTCCATCGTTCATTTGTCTAATTAAAAAGGCTTTCCAATTAACTGAAATATTCATTTTTATTTTCATTTGATTTGATATTTTCCTTCACGGTTTCCATATGCTTCAGATACGAGTATTTACAGACCCTTGTCGGTGGGTTTAAGCCCAGGTACCAGTTACCAGCTGCCTGCTTGTTTGTATTTGTGTTGTGGGTGCTTTTTTGGCCCAGTGCTCGCTTTTATTATTCATTGCACATTTTATGCTTCATTCACTTTTCAATTAATTAATAATCATCATGCTAATAAGTTTTTTTTCTCTATCAGACCGCCGCTTGTTTGCCGAGGCCGTGTGGATGGGCGTTCCCATTAAGCCCGCCCACCAATTTGTGCATTAAAAACAGCACGTGAACTACAAATACAACGGCATCTCATTAACAACAACATTACATCGGAAGATACGCCGTGCACAATTTAATTTAATTTAATTGCTTGTCAATGGCACGTCTTTCCATATGCTAAAGGGATTTTTTCCCGCGCTCGTATTATTATTTTATTTTCCATGTTTGTAATTAATTTAAATTTCCATAGCGATTGTTTGTGGATTTATCTTAATGGTCGACCCTACCGCTACTTCGGGTCAGAGTGCATTAGCCTTAGATCGGCCGACCGATTTCATGGATCTTGGCCAGCAGCAAACACAAACGGTAGACATGGCAAATAAAAACAGTCTAAATAGAGCATAAACTGCAGACGAAGACGTGACCAACTTGCAGCACGCTCGCCGGCAAAGGCGGGGCAACAGAAAACATCGAGAAATCCAAGAATCCGAGTCCAAACTCGCCACACTACATGAAATTTCTCATTGAAGTGCGAAACTCTGGCGGCGCGGCCTTAGAACTAGGCGCCGCCTAACGGAAGTGGACCCGGGATCGGGGATCCCGCCGACCTTAAACCCAGCCCGGGGCCAAACAGGAATACGTACTTCCTAATTAACAACAACCAGGCACATGTGCTAGGCATTGTCTCTGGGCTATTTGAATTTGTGCACGTAGCAAAAATAGCACCAAAACAGGAATTACTTCTACAAAACACATGGGGGCTGCTGCAGGGGCAATGATTTTTTTTCTTTTCAGTGTGAAATACTCCCCCAATTACAAATCATGAACTTTTACGCACATTTGTCAAGTATCCTGGGGGAGTGGCAGGCGGTGGCGTCTTCTTCTCCTGGGGGGCTGTCTAATTGCAGTTATGCTAACGAGCTGCGGGGTTGATGGACGTTTGTTTGTCGACGACCTCCTCGAGGAGCCGCCGCCTGCCTTTGCTGTACTTTCGAGGGCCTCACGCATAAATGAAAATTTTTCTTAATTATTGCATTGATTTACATGGCGGCGTGAACAGGGTTTTGCTGGCAGGCAGTTCCGTTGGCAGTGACATGGCAGCCACTCGAGGACTGCGTTTTGTCGCCACTGGTGCAGTGGTGCACTGGGGAAAATTCTGGGGTTAAATGATCCTTAAATGATCTTAGAAAAAGCAAAAATACTGCGGAATAAATCCTTCTTGAAATAAGTTTCCTTTTAAATAATGAATATACATATGTATATGTAAATCCATAATTATTTATTCGTTGCGTTCATTTCAATCCTCTAATAACTTCAATGAACCCTTTGTACTCTCTATTAAAATCACTAACTTATTTTATATTCTTTTCAAATCACTTGCAATTATTTCTCCCTGTGCCTACTGCATTGTGGTGCAGTGCCATTGCAGCTGTGTGAAGTGGCCCTCGTGGCGAACTGGGCTCTGCCGCTTCGCCAGTCCGGGATGCAATCGAAATTTTGTGTCCGTGCGTGCACGAGTTGTAGTTTGTGGTGGCTGCCACTCGTCATCCTTGTCCTGGTCCTCATCCCCATCCACATCGTCGTCGTCATCCGTTCGGGCCACTCGAGGGTCCTTTACTTTGACAATGGCACTGGCGAGCGAGAAGCAATCGGTGGCAGCTGGCACGTTTGGCGGTTGAGTGGAACGCCCTCCGGCCGCCGAATGCCGACCTCCGGACTCTGACCCACCACCTCCCGCCTGCTCCTCCACTTCCACCCCGATATTTATGATTAAAGCCAGCGATTTGACTAAATTCCAAAGATTAACACATTTTCGACGATGACACGCCACTCGGGCAGTAAGCCACTAATGTGACCACAACACGGCATAATTCTCCATATAATTTTTTTCTTTATAGGAAAAAATAAAAAAACGACCAGGGAGTGCTCTATGGTAGGAAAAATGTATTAAATTCTGTACCCTATGAGCATAAAAATCAAACCCAGACTTACCGAGCTGTGAATTCAATTTCCTCCGCTTATTATTATTTAATATTCACTTTAGGAGAGCTTTGGTAGAGCCCTTAGACTAAAGCCAACTCCATCACAAAAATCCAATATGGCCAAGTACAAAAACCCATTAAAGTTGTAGATGGCAATTAAAAAAATGCATTGACCGCCCCGGCCATCACATGCAAGCTATGGCTTTGGCCTCACAAATGCAAAAATGCCTCCAAACGACAGTCGACGGTCGGTTGGTCGATCCACTTGTGAAACGGCTCAAAAGGTCCTGACTGCCTGGCCATATTGTTGCCGCCGCCTGTATATAGTAGAAGTTGGTAGGAGAGCCAGGCCGAGGAAAGGCGAATAAATAAAATTCCGAACATAATTCACAACATGCCAAACTACAAGCGACAACGACAACATGTTGCATTGTTAGCGGCGCATTGTGCCAATTGTTGCTCCGTGTTGTTGCTGTTGCTGTTGCCATGGTATTTATGCAAATTTGTAGTGCTCCACAAAATCCACACAATGTGAGTGTTTTATTTATTTCCCTTTTGGCCGGCGCCCCGATCCACACAGATTTTTCTGTGTTGTTAAATGCCTGAAATACGGTCTCTCGGGCACACACATTTTTTTTTCGGGCCAATAACGAGACAGGCCAGTAACATGGCCCCACACTTCAACTTTGATCTGGCCGGAATACCGTCAACAGTTTGTACAATTTGTTTATTTTGCTTATAACTAAATTAGAGCAATTTTCGAAGCACACAAAAATATTACTAATTATGATGTTGAAATATGTTCATGTCGTGTTAATTAAAGCCAACGACGTATCGGCGATCGGCGCAGCCATTGCCCGGACATTTTGTGGTTTAATTGGCTGCGATTTGGCAATCTCCCAGTTGTCAAGTATTTATCTGAAATCGTTTGAAAGGAACGAAAAAAAAAACACTAGTTACATTTTAGTATCTTGTTTTGTAAATAATTTGTTTTGGCTAACTAAGCTTGTTGATATTTTTATTCAACTTTTTTGTGTTTCTCTACAGGTATCTTAGAAAAACGAGCTCTATGGGTATTTATTTTAATTCCAATTTAAAATGAGACATTAATAATATTTTGAATTATT
>JAEIIH010010806.1:0-10465 GCA_018904745.1 Drosophila orosa
TCCTACATAATAAATAAAAATTAATACAAATAAATACAAACTATATTTTGAAAATAACTTATCCTATTATTATTCACTTTAGTTTTTATTTAAAACTAGAAACCCCATTTCAATTGCTTGCTTTGTTAAGCCTAGCTTAAAATTGAAAGAAGAACAACGGTTTGGAAACCTTATTTAAGAGAAAATAACACTGTGGCGCCTGCCAAAGGGTTCTTCACATTAATTCTGAACGATTAGGATTAAGAATACGGAATAAAATACTTTTCAACTGCCCAAAGTAACTCACTCTCGGATAAACTTTTAGTACTAGTGTCTCTGATACTTTTAAGTTTTAATTTATAAACGTAATTGCCCTTTTGAGCCAGCTTCTTTTCACCCTTTAACTAAATGATTAAAATCAAAAAAATGTTGTTAAAAGTCGAGGTACACAGCTGGGTCTTGAAAGGTAACATGAGTGATCGACAGCAATATATGTATAAGACGTGTTGACTTGAAGCATTCTTGCGCTGGCATAAAGAGTTGTGTATTGTGAGTAGCTCAGAGTCCTGGAAGAGTTTTCTTTACATCTTTTTTTTTTATTGTCCTGGGTAAGAAATATTTACACATGTCAAACAAAAAACGAAATTATAGAAGTGATTAAGATGATGCGATGCCTAAACAGACCTCACTCCTGCATGCCTCATTTACAGATAGGTTAATAATGCATATATAAAGTATCTATGTACATGAAAAGTATCATCCCATTAGTACCCGTTACCAGTGTATGAAAACAGGATTAATCCGTGACAGTGACTCTCCTGGTGCCTATTAGAACTACATTTAAAGTTAATTTATAAAAGCTAATTCCTGAGATCTGCTTTGAACTTTTTTGGTGTCTTAAAGTATGTAGGGTTGGTTTTATAAAATTCATATTAATAGAAACCATGTAGGAACAAGTACCTATGCCTTAAAAAAGCCTCTAAAAACCACTTTAAATTTTCCAACCAATTTATAATTCAGATTATTGGTAGGACAGGGTGAGTCCCTGTTGAGTAAAAAACAGTGTACGTTTCTGATTTGTGAACAAAAAAAGCCATACCAAAGTGGAGTGCTTGTTTTTCTCTCTTTCTTTTTTATCTCGACAGCACCAAATCTACACACAAGAGAAAAGAACAGAAAACAAAGTGAAATAAATTGAGAATATTGACTCTCAGACTCCTCATAGTTTCCATACAGTTTTTTTTTTGGCAAATGCGTGAGGATTCATTAAAGGAACTACAATTATAAAAAAATGTCTGTAAATTGTAGATGTGTGGACGTGTTCGGTTAGGCAGTTGCGTACGCAGGTTAATGCTGAAAAGGGCTGCAGGTTGGTGAGTTAGCTTCCAGTTATGGGTATTATTAGTAAATATATACAGCACTTTGCTCTACTCTGCTTGGAGCCCTTCAATCACAAAAGCCTGCATATGCCTCTGAAGTGGTATCAGTAGATAAATTGTAGGAGTTTGAAAGTTAAAAAACTCTTATATATGAAGCTTAACGGAAAACGAACAATGACAATGGCTTTAATGCAGCGACTTTAATAAATTTATCAAAATGCGAAACAAAATAAACAAATTTACTAAAGTTTTTGTTAAAATATTTGCATTTGCAACTGTTTTTTTTTTTTTTCTTTTTTTTTTTAGTTTTTAAAAAAATATTTGGATATTTTTTCTTTTTTGCTTGTTCTTTTTGTGGTTGTAATTTGTATTTGTATTTAGAGCTGGCTTTTTCATTACTTCTTTTCAACTAACCTCAGACACAGGGAGAAGTTTCTATGTACTACAACTGACCTGTAGCACAATGCCATCAAGGTGAATGTTATAAAAACGAACCCTACAACTGACATTAGAACACCGACTAGGAACACTGTATTTGAGCCGTGGTAGTTCTCTATACGAGAAATTTTCAGCCAATTGTTTCATTATGCGCACAGATGTTTTTTGGGTTTAGTGAGTGTATTTAGTGTTTGGTTTTGTTTAGTTTAGTTTAGTTTAGTTCGTATATTTGTATAGAAAATGGAGAGTGGATGAATATCAGTAAATTCGGTATATTCAGTAAATTGGGTCGTCGATGTCGATGCCCCAATTAATAGTGTTTGATTTCATTTGTTTTCGGTTTATTGGTTTATTGCGTTACGCAGTGACAGGCCAGGGATGATTTGGTATTTGCCATTTCCGAGATTGAGATTGAGATTTCGTAGTTTTATATATATTGAAGTTGGCAGTAGGGTTGCGGGTCAGCCGAAAAAAACAAGTAAATATACAATTTTGTATGCATTTCGCAAAATCAGGTACTATGAACGTCTCTCACATATTTATATATATGTTATTTCGAGTTTTTTTTTTCAATCAGTTTGTAAAGATAAATATGTAAATATTATTCAAATAAATCTTAATTATTTATACACATATATATGGGTGCATATATGTATATAATTAATCAAGTAAACATGCACACACTGTAAGTAGTATGTATGTGTTCTCAGTAGGAAGTTTATTCCGGTTCCATAAGGCCATTAAATGCTAAAACGATTCTCACAATTGTACAAAATTACACACATTTAATATATATTTGATTGGGTATAGAACGTTGTAAATTTGATGTTTCCTTTTTGTTTGTTTTTCTATGACAATGGTAATCTTAGTTTTTCAAATTTAGATATGGTATTCCCCCCAACGATTTACTGAGCCCTAAGGTTACTAGGGTTAAAGGGACCACACGGACCAACGGAGGCCCTTTATTATGTTTTATTTAAAACTATGCAAAGATACAAATTTCATTTCAGTTTCTAAATGCAATATATGCAAAAAACTTATCAATGACAGGACAATATCGATACTTGGCGTTTGAAAAGTATTAATAATAAATAGCGAATTCGGGTACCGGAAGTATTCGAAATATCTATCCTTTTAAAACAACTCTAAAAAACAAGAGAGGAATTGCTTTCTACGTTGGTCATTGGGCATTTTATTTTAAAATGTCTTCATTTTTAAACCTTTTTATACCCTTACAGGATATTATAGGACTTATTAGACTTTCGTATATGTAGATATGTATTATTGGGTACGATTCTATGGATATGCCTAAGCCATGAATTATTGTAATATATGTAGTTAAAATCTTAAAATATGGGAAATGTGATGAGGCTAAGAAGGAAAATAAAATGTTAAGAATTGCAACCAAACCGCTGTTATGAACAAACTGGATGTTACCCAAAGAGCAACCATAGTTACTCAGAACAATAATTACAATTTCTATTATTTTATATTATAAACTGTATACTTTGAAGTGAATTCTCAACATGTAAAGTCTTTCAAATTTTTGTTAGACGTTTCTTAAGTTTTCCTTTTCGCTTTCTTGTTTTTGACTGCAATGTTTATATTTTGTGCCAATTGAGTCTCGGTCGAGGACTGACGTACGGCAGCCTCAGATATAATTTATATGCATATATTATTTGATATCAAATAAAATTCAGTCTTTTGATTACCTCGCCTGCTTTTAAAATATTAATAAGATTGTATAAATAGTTTGGACTTTTAGTCTTGAGCGATGTCCAAAGAATCAAAAGGCAACCCAGATTTACCCGAATAAAAAAAGCTTTTCTTTCTTCATACATACATTGATTTTTTTGTGGTGGTGAACGTGGCCAATGAGTGTTGGAATACGCGGCAGTTTTTTTCTTTCGGAACGCTTCATTTGAAAAGTCCACGAGCTTTGGTCATTTAGGTTCTGATGATAAATCGCGATGTCCACAATCATTTTACCATTTGGTAAGGCATCTTTTCGTGAATCTGTTATGGTTCTGGTTCATGCATTTGTTCTACTACCCATGTATGTAAGTGTTGTCAATACGAAATGATTACAAACATATTTTGAAAATCATAATAGAGTTCCATTAAACACCACATATTACAGAAAAACGTCAGATATACTTATACATTTTGTGAATTACGGCGACAAATTACAAGCACGTACAATTTTAAATCTGATATAAGCACTACGAATATTTTACACACAGCGATAGAGGCAGAAAGACAGTCAAAAGAAAACGAAATGATCAAATGATGTTGAGAAGTGTGTGTAAGTATGCATGCGCACCCACATGTATGTACACGTACATACGTACATGTGTTGCACTTACAACCGACCGATAGTAAGACAGGATGTACTAAAGATTAAACGGAAGTATTGATCGGTATCGGCATCGGTATCGGTATCGGCACCGATCCCTTGTCCTGCGTACAAAAAAACATATCGATTGACCTATATGTGTATATAGTACGTGTATACTTATGTTTGATGAGGTTGGTGTTGTTGCTAAATGCATAGGAGGAGGAGCTTGACTTGCTTGGTACTCTACCTGTAGCAAACGGCCAGTGTTGCAAAACTAATGAAGACACATTTGACGATAACTGTTAAAATGATGACCATGGTTAATGTGCTGATCCTATTTTTGTCAGAGGTGCCTGCAAATGGTGGTTGCGTTTTATTTTCAATCAAAATATATAATTATATATGCGTCGTGTTTCGTATTGCGACTTTGAATATCAACATAACATAAGTGCCAAAAAAGCATTTAGTCTCTTATCTTGGATTTCGAATTATTTCTTATTTATTCTGCGGATCTGAAAAGTTTTGGGAAATTTTACTTACACTCTTCATGCTCCTAAATTGCACACACTGCAGTTTAATTTGTTTTATAAATACCAACTGCGGTTACCAAATATAAGGATTTTACATAATATTCAATATACACGTAAGAAAACGAACTGTAACTCAAAAAAGAACTAAAGCAAAATAAAGGAAGATAACTTTGGCTAGCCGAAGCCCTTATGTCCTTAATACAATCCCTAAGTCTCGATCGGCATCAACATCCGAATTTATACAGCCAGGTTCATTCACATATTTGGATTAAAAATCAAAATATTTAATAAATATTATATGTGGAACTAAAAAGTAGATGTACTATTTGTGTATAAATATTTATAAATTATTTAAATCAAGTCCTTAATAGTTGCTAGTCCCTGCATATGGAAAACCTCTGTTTAATAATATCTATAGATTGGCGATTTATATTCTATATAATAAATAAAGTATAAAGGCATCCTGCCTCAATTGTCGTTGAGCTTGTCAAAGAACACTAAATAGAAAACCAACTTTTAAGAACAAAAAACAACGAAAATAAGAATACAAATCTTAAAACATATTGAAATTCCAAATTTGTTCTAACTATTAGTTTTTTACTTTTAAAACAAGTAACTTTTGGGATTTAGAATAAGAGGGATTTCTTTTTTTTTTTAAGATGATAACAAACATTCGGAGGAAATAACAACACAGCAACACACAGTTTCTTTGTACATCTCAAGTGTCGTTGATGTTAGTTGGCGAGTATTGAAAGTTTTCACTATTTGGCAGAGTAGTAAAAATGATCAAGTTTCTATACCCTTTATACGATTTAATCATTACTTAGCAGCTAAGGGATGATTTAAACCAGTGGTTCCGTCAACATTTGAACAACTTATATTCCATAAGAACCTGTGCTCCACAACTTATACATTTTCATATAACAAATTCCAGCAATAGGAAAATATTGGATTCAAAAACTTTATATCAGAAAAGTAACTAGGTTGTACTAAAACTCTTATTCTATATCACAACAGCGCTTTATATACGCTTTAAGACCCCAAATATTATTCCAGTTCTATTTTATAGTTTTTAATGAACAAATCGATAAACATCGATATTACTCCTCTATTTTAGGATCATACTTTTCCGGAAACATAATATCAGACATCGACATGATTTTTATAGGGTATATGAATGAATACATATGATGAACCATTTTAACAGATGACCTTGGAGGTACTAGGTCTCGTCTTGAGTAAAACAAGAAAGCGTAAGAAAAAGTTAGACCGCTTTTCCGAGCGATAAAATTTAATTTAAAAATTATGAAGCATAAGTTCCGATGCTTAAGATTGATCTATGCAAATGTATAGGTATATATATATATTCTGTTTACTCAATCATTTGTGGTGTTTAATCGCGATCAATATGCCCAGATATGCCTGTCCCTGACCCAGAGACTCGAATTATTGTGTTATTGACTACCATTGTCATACAAGCAAGCAAACCGAATGATTTGAGATCGAATCGCTACCGAATTAATCAATTGTGAGTGAGTAGTCAACGCCATTGAGCCGAGTCAGACTTATTTGGTAGAAGGTAAGGTATACATATGTATATCGAGGTGAGTGGCTTTCGCTTTCGCTTTCGATTAAGCTTCGATCTCCGAGCCGACACAATCGAACTTCGACGGTATTACAATTCTAATTCTCTCTTACCATATGGGGTCTCTTTCTTCTCCATTTTGATTGTGTTCTCCGGCGTGGGCAGTGCTTCCGTTGGCAGTGCTGTGGTGAGCAGGACGACCGAGCTGCAGTCCGTGCCGCCCCATCCCATGTCGCAGAAGCAGCGGTTGGTGTTGGTGCAGACCTGCAAGAGGAATATGCAAATGTGTTGTCGTGGCCATGTGAGATATTGTGCGTATGCGTATGCGTTGTATGTGCATTAAATGTAAATGGAAATGTAAATGTAAATGGAAATGGAAATGTAAATGCAAATGTTTATGGCACATGGCACAGGGCACAGGGCACGGGGCACATGGCGAGTGGCACATTCCATTTCGCCGAGTTGAGTTGAGTTGAACTTACGCCGTGTTCTGAGCACTCTTGACCCTGTTTATTTACGGGGCACTTGGTCTGATCCACGTGGGGAAAGAGACTGACACACGTTTGGTTCAGACAAATTAAGTTGTCGCCGCACGGCGTTCCGTCCTTGACGAGGCCGTGCTCTGGGTAGCTGTTGGAGCCCACCTGCCCGCTGGTCGCCCTGCGAACACTCAAGCGTTTGTGATACGTCCAGGCCTTTACTTCTCTGCCCCCCATACTCACTTGCATTCGAATTCCTGGCCCTTGATCGAGATTATCGTTCGCGAATAGAGCTGATCGATGCCATCGTTCACGGGCTGTCGCTCCCCCTCCTTGCACTGCAGCGTGCCGCACTGCACGTTCCTGGCAGTTAAAAATAAATAAATAAATTCTCCAAATACTACTGCTATAGCTCGCTACTTACTCTGGCTCGCACTTGATGTAGTGCTCATTGGCATCGCGCCCACAGTGGCCGTTGATGGAGCCCTTCGAGTTGAACTGTTCGTAGCACTGCTTGTCCGCGGCGGAACCGCCGTAGCCCCAGATGGCCTCACATTGCAGGCTCAGCGTGGGACAGTATCCCTGGAAACAGTATCCTGCCAATGGAATTAATGTTTAGTCCGGGGTCTTTGCTACCTCTGTATATACTAACCAGATATGCCAGTCTTGCTGAGACCGCAGGGGGAGCCGTTCTTCTTGAAAACATCCGAGGGGCATTGGCCCACTTCGCCATCGCAATACTCTGGAAGGTCGCACTCATTGTGCGAGTCACGGCATATGTAATCCTTGGGCCGAAGCTTTGGGAGACCAGGGAAATTGTCTATATAGAATCGGGAATGGTAATAGAGCTATAACATACCCGACACTGTTCACAGCACGCCCCGGTGGCACACTGAGCCTCCGATTTTAGCTTGCAAGTGATGCCGTCACAGCATTGGTCCAGGGCACACTCCTCGAAGGTGCCGCAGTCGCACTCCTCGTCCTCCTCAACCACCTTGTTGCCACAATTGCGACGCAGCTCGATCTAACACAACAACACAATACAATCTGCCTTAAAATATTGCTTTTTAAGAAGTAAAAACCAAGTTTAAATAGCCACAACACAACACTTTTCTTTTCTTCAGTCAAGGCCAAGCTTGCGGTACAAGCCAGCTGATCAACACATGGCTCTGGTCACACTAAACCAAGCCACTAAACACAGCTAAGCTCTGTTGGTAAAAACTAACCAGCTTCCAGATGCTCACCTCATTGGGCTTGTTCAGCAAACACAAACCGTGACCTGTGCGCAGGGCATCAATGTAATCCTTTTTACTGCACTCCGAAAACTTGTACGGCTGCACATTCTCCTGGCCCACAATGGACTGCGCCATGATGCAGCCATGCCAGTCACGGCAAAAGCATTCTTCTCCTAACAAAACAAAGAGTATCAAGTGTAGGTAAAGCTAAGGTACATATCTCTCTCCAATCTTACGTCCATCGTCGTGCCCCATGCCGATATTATGGCCAATCATGTGGGCCATTGTCCCAGCCAGTAGATGTGGCTCATAGACATTGACGTCCACGCTGATGCCCACAGCCCGTGGCGTGCAGACAGTCTCCGGAACGGCCATGCCAGCCTCGCCGCCCGCAAATGTTTCGCCCCTTTGGAGAAAATATCACCCATTTTAGGTCCATAGGTTTGGTCCATAGAGATCCCAGATAATACTCACGTTAGCAGCTGCGTTGTGTCTCGTTCGATTTGGAACAGATTCCTCGAGGTGTAGTCGTTAAAGTTTGAGATTGCCTTGCTTATGTCCTTGCTGCCATCGATAACTGCCTGATTTTTGCCCCAAGTCTCTATATACACAACCGAAACACGCGTATTGAGGGTGCGAAAGTACTGCAAGAGGCAAAGGATCCAATATAGGAGTGTATACAGGTGCAAAGTAAGGGTAAATACTAACCAAATCGGCTATATTGGCCACCTGTATGGCATCGTGGATCACCTCCGCCCGTGTGCTGCCGTTGCGCTTATCGAACATTGCCTTGTCCACAATAATGGCCGTCTCTATGTACTTGGTGGCCTCTCTAACGTCCCGTTTGCTGCGCCCCGCACCGCCCTGGAGGATCTCCTCGATGACGCCCGCCACGCCCGCCGACAGGTGCTTGGTGCGACGCGAGAGTCGCCAGGAGTCCAGATTGCCAGAGTTGGCACATCCCTTGTTTGCCTTCGTCCGCGCCTCGAAAATGACATGGGGATGTTTCTGTGAGGGCAAAGGGATATAAATCTCTTTCAGATATTGAAGATATATATAAAATACGCACCGAAAGATCGCCGCCATAGAAGGGATGAATGACAAAGGTTTCATTTCCGATGTGTATGACGCCGCTGACACCGTTGCAGGTGTGAAAGGCGGCGCTGGCACCTGGATAATCCTTCACTGTTCCATGGTAATAACAGTGCTCGATGTCCTGCAAAGTTTATCAATATATACAAAGATCTAGATTGCTAGAAAAGGTAGAGAAAGTATAGCTAACATGTCGGTTTCCGTCCACCAGGTATCCGCCCACATGATAGTGTTTCTGCTGTATATTCGGGGAGAGAAGTTGCCTATGGAAAAAATATATAATAAAATATACAAGATATAGAATATATATTATATTTTAGTAGGACTAAGTGTTGGCTTTGATCAACTTACGAATTGAGCTCCAGGTCCAAGCGAAATTTATGGTTAAAAGCTTTGATTAGCAGCGATGTACGATGGAAGTGTTTCTGCAAATGAACAATATAGGCAAAGTTTACCTTTAGTTACATTTCCTTACACTTAAAACAATAGTTTTGGAACAGAAAATCTTTTCAGATTTGTTCTTAAATAATTTTATAAAATAATAATTAGAATATGTAATAATTATGGTCAACTTACCTTTGTTCTTCCTCTGTTAAAGCCACTATCATCGTGTGGTCGTGGTCTTTGGCCAGGCTGTAAGAATACAATTTGGTGAGGACAGGTAATTAATTCCTATATTTCCTTGTTTCATCCAGTGTATGATATGCTCTTAAAATATAAAAGATTTCCCACCTTTGGCACACTGACTTCACGCGTAGATATGCCCATCTTCTCGTGATGGCGCAGCTGTACTGGATATATAATTTGGTAATAATGTCCACCAATTCGACGGACCAGCTCTTGATTTTGCCTGTATTCCTTAAGTAAGCGTTCCACTTCTCCTAGAAAACACATCAATAAAAATATAAGTAAACATTTCAGGCTGGAAATTAAACAGGATTTGGATCTAGAATGAAAATGAAATACTACATAGAAATATATATATATAAATAATAAATCTAGACTTAATAATTAATGTTGCATAAAGAAATACCTACCAACGGGACTTTCTTCATTCCAAAAAGAATCATCTAGTGTGTAATCTGCTTCTGCAATGCAAAATAATTTGTTTATTTGAGAGTTGCCTAAATATCATTTGATTTCTTATATAGAATAGCTTAAATCCAATTTAGGAAACCAATATTTGTAGGATATGTATATAGAAAATATAGTTTACTTTCCATTTAACCCTTTTTTTTTTGCTCACGGACCCATAGGGTTTCAGAATCCAAACGCTTTGCCGAATTTCGAATGCCACGGTAAAGCGTAGGAATTCTAAAGCTCTACAACGTCCCAGACTTGCCAGATTCATGAGAATATATACAAATTTAAGGATAATATCACAAGTACTCAAAATAAATGCAAGAATAA
>JAEIIH010010807.1:0-27369 GCA_018904745.1 Drosophila orosa
ATTAGAAGTAATCTCTACCCTTAATATTCGATTAACAATTCATTTAAAACATTTAAAATATAAAATTCAGCATAGTTAACCATATACAACTAGTAAAAATAGTACAAACCCAAAACTATTTTCATATAAAAAGTAATCTCTACTTTTATACTCCATTAACAATTGATTTAAAAGATTTAAAACATAAAATAGTTAGTTAACATATACAACTAGTAAAAATAGTACAAACCCGGGATTGCCTATTCAAAAAACTTTCCCAAATGGTATTCCAAATGTGGTTCCATTCCCAGAACCACAGCAAGTGTAATCAGAGGGTTAGTCATATGGACCAGCGCAGCACCTAGCTGAAATACCCAGAGTCCAGCAGCGGTTGCTTCATTCTGTGGCATAAACGGCAACGACGACCGGCCCCGTTCATTCAGTCTTTGGCGAGATTTTATCGAGTGCGGACGTGCCTGCGGTTGACTGGCCAAACTTTGAATCCGAATCCGATTTTGTATCCGAACAACGAACACCAAACCCCGAATTCCGAGACCGAGACGCGAATCTCTAGATGCATTTGGTATCCACCGTTTGGCGCCACAACCGAAAGACTTTCGAGACTCTGATACGATTCACTTGTATTTCGTTCACATGCTAAAAGTGACAACTACAAAAACATAAAACAATATGAGTGCCACCTGGATGGGAGCCCGGACCATGGCCTGGCTGCTTGGGTAAGTTCGAACAAGGATGCGGCGCCTCTAGATGCACTTTAGGGTCCAGCGACTGCGCTCCAACTTCTCCGTCTGCGTGGCCATTTCTACGCTGACCTTCGCCATCTTCTGCTCCTTGTCCTCCTCCACCGTCTCCTCAGTCTGCGTGCTCTGGCTGCTGTTTTAAAAAAAAAAGACGAAGAGAAGAAGACAAAGGTAAGGCATTGAGAAGAGACCGGGAGCACTGAGTCACCTACTCGATGGGCAAAGGGATTCGGCTGCAGTGCTTGCACTTTGTGTTGTTCAAGGAGTGGCCAGCGGAGAACTTTTTGACTTTTATGAGTCTAAGAAAGGAAGAAAGCCAGGAGACATTTCATAGTTGTCTTAATTACTCAGAGAGTTCAGAGAGAAGTCTGCTGACAATCCTTACCTTGTCTTGAGAGTCGTCGTTGATAATCGACCTTTAATGCCAGTCACGGACAATTTGTCACCGATCTGGTCGACAGGTGTTAGCGGCTCTAAGGCTCCCTCCCTGGGCAGGTCCTGTACCTGCCGCTTAGGCTTGACTCCACGTCCCCTGATATCAATAACCTGGCTGACGGCACTAATCACCTCGCTGCTTATGAGATTGCTCATGTTCTTGATGGACTCGAGCATCGTTGCCTGCATATAGGGCCTGATCAGCTGCTCCTCGACTTCGTCGGTCTGAATGGTCTCGTCCTTGCCATCCACCTTGCTCTGGACACCCATATTGTTGCAGAAGATTTCGGTCTGGGAGCCCAGGCTGGCGTTTCGTATCCTGGTCTGGGTGGACCAGCTTTTGGCTGAATTCTTTGTCTGGCTGATGCGACTCAGCAGGACCTTCTCCTCCGTCTGGCTGCCGGAAGCCTGAATCTCGCAACTAGTGGTCTGCTGGTCCTTTGAATTGGTGAAAAAAAGGTCTAAGGTATCTGTCTGGATGCTGCTGCATTCCCGAAGTGAAGTTTGACTGGCGGTGGCCACCAAAACCAACTTCTCGGTGCTCACGGCTACGGAGTTTTGATACAGCGAGGTCTGACTGCTGGATTCAATGGTAGTAATCCGGGACTCCATCTTTCGGTGCGGACGTCGCTGGCGCTTCTTCGCCTGGCTGGTCGGGGTAGAGCCATGTCGAATCTTCTTCATATGGCGGATGATCAGCTCACCCTTCCGCAACTCGTAGCGAATCATAAAACTTGGATTTAAAGTTGTGACTAGGCTGAACTGCGAACCCTGACCCCGCACTCACCTGCCTTTCCCCACCTGAAATCGCTTGTTCATGCGAATCACGCTGTCCGGAGCAGACGTGGACATCAGCAGCAGGGCCTTAAGATCGATGCGCATGGTGTTCCTATGTTTTCCTTCTAGTTTGTTTCTGTTCACAATTCGATACAACGAACAATTTTGATATTGTTCTTATGTTTTCCTGCAAGTTTGTTTCTGTTCACAATTTGTATACAACGAACAATTTGGAAAAAGAAGGTATCTTTAGTATTACTTTCCCAGAGTGTGACTTACTAACTGACAGGCCTACTTGCTTCATTTGCCGAATTTTCACACGAAACCCTTTTCGTAAATTTGTCTTAAAAACTGCAACACGCAACCTCATGTCGCTGCAATGTTGTTTGTTGTCTGTTGCTGTGCCTGTGCCTGTGTTTGGTGTATAGCTGCGGGCTCCTTTGTGCTTGGCAATTCATTAATAATTCAAAAATGCCGCATATGTTCAGGCCCAGGACGAGGACAACAACAGCAGGCAGCAGTGGCGGCAGCGGCGGCGGCTACAGAACACAAAAAAAAAATGCATTCACTTATTCTGCAATTTATCAATACAAAGTTAACATGAAAATGGCCACAAAAACCACAGCGCAGACACAGAGGACACCAAGTAGGAGTAGGAGCGGCAGCAGGACAGGCCCAGCCTGGGGTGTTTGTTTGACTGGGATTGGGATTGGGATTGGGACGGGGTACTCGTACTCCAGACGAGGGCAGCAGCAGCAGCATGTGGTGGCCACTGCTAAGTACGTGTTGATTTGGGCGCTTTCGATTGGGCTGAGGAGGCTCTCATGGATTTGCAATCCAGCGAGCCGATTGGCCCCATACCATCCATCAGCTCCCGATGGAGCTGGCCTCTAATCCCGCCCGGAGGCACAGTTTCCTTGCTGTCTTGCACTCGCAATTTATGCAGCTTCTTGGCTGGCTTCTAAGGCCTATGTGCTATGTGCAGTTTCTTGCATGCATTATCTCCGTGGAGCTCCGTGGGGCCTAAGACTTGGCTCGGGATGCCGGGCACGTCGCTTGGCCTTCGGTTACATTTATTGCATAAAACCCAGCCAATTTCCATTATAATTTGTAACGAGCGGAGACCGCCGAGGGGCCGGAGTCGTACTCGCACTCGTATGCTTAGTCGGTCAATAGCTTTTTTCGCTTGACAAAGTCGCCGATAGGGACCTCCTCAAGAGACCTGCTGAAAGTCCACGAATATAAAATCACATAATGTGGCATTTAAAGCCGTCTTTGTGGGTATCGGTATCGCTATCGCCATGGCTGATGGCATTGCATCTTTAGCTGCTTCCAATGGGAGCCCATGCCTCGCGGAGTTCCCACCTCCGGAGCTTCACTTTCCACCGAGTGTGTACCCTTGGTGTAATTGTACGTGCCTATTTGCATTTTTATCTGCTGCGTTTTCCGCTTTCTTCCTTATTATTACTTGACACTCCAGCGCAGAAGAAGAACAACAGCAACATCAGCAACAACAGCAAGTAGTGGTTTTTAGTTTCAGGCTTGGGAAGGGGCGATACATCTATTTAAAGTTCGAGAGCAGTGGAGTTGGTTGGTTACCCCTCGACCTGGAGAACAAAAACTACAACGACTCGAAATTAAGACTTCGGCCGGCCGGCTCACCTGTCAAAGTGAGTGCCGCCGGCAGAACGACCCTGAACCCTGAACGAAGGGTCCAATCAAACCGCAGGCCGGCCGGCTAATCCCTTATAGAATTTCGCACATAAAACTAGCAATGCCAGAGCATAAAACGATGGTCATAAAAGCTGTTTCATTCCACTCAATTCCCGCAGGTTCTGCTGCCTCCTGTGCCTAGCTGCCATGGCTTCAGGAGCGGGATCAGGAGCGGGATCGGCGGCGGGAGCTTCGCCAGCTCTGGCCAAGGATGTGGCACATGTGCACAAGATCAAGCGGCAGGAGAGGCGCCACGGAACGAGTCCTCTGACGGCCATCAAGAAGCCCAAGCAGCTGGTACGAAGTGCTCACGGCCTGAACAAGAAGCTGCTCAGGTGAGTAACCACACAGGGAGAAAATGCCAGGCTTAACCTTCTCTTGTATAAACTCTATAATTATATTTGAACTTCTCAATGAGGTAAGAAAGAACCACTTCTTAGGACATTAAAGTAACAAGGTAATAAAGCAAATGCAAGACTCATCAAGACATCAGCTTAAGTACCAACTCTTGCTTTATTTTTTCCACTGCAAGGGGGAGGGAAGCCCGCCGGTGCACGCCTCTTATTTTGGGCTTAATTAAAGCAGCATGTCCAGTGCGGCTCATCCCCCTTGCCAGCCATAAATTATATAATGAAATATTCATGGAAAACGCTTACTTACCACGTTGGCGAGACAGTCTCCCTCTCCATCTACCTGTCCCTGTTTCTGCCCCGACTAACCTCTATTACACACCAATCCGAACCTCTTGGTCGTTGCAGCCAGATGGGCTTCATGAAGGTGAAGGCGCCCAACAGCCACAACAGGAAGCGCCTGGCGGTTGAGTCACGCCGCCACGCCTCGCGCGATGATTCACACATGTTCATCATCAAATTGCCGCCAAATATGCACTACTATGCAGGACCCGCTGCGAAGAATGCGCTGACGGATCACCCGGCCAGCGACAAGTCGGGTGATGTTGCTGCTGTTGGTGGCAACGCACCCAACAAGATGGCAACATCGGGCACACGAGCAACATCCACATCGGTCGCTGAGGCGTCGGCGTTGAAAGCTAACGGGAAAAAGGTAAACGGGATTCCATTAGGTTACACCATAGACAACACACACACACACCCGATGCTCTCCCCTTGGAGCCAGAACTGGCTCTGCTCTCAGCTCAGCTCGGCTCAGCTCCAGGCTGCCAGCGATCCGGCCAGGTTTGGGCCTAGCCGAGACCGCGATAAACATCGCCGCGCATGCGCATAAAACAAATTGCAAAACGGAGAACAGAGAGCAGAGAACAGAGCCGAACAGCAGAAGTGGATTACCCATTTGGGCCGATGGCAGAGGCAGAGGCAGAGGCAGAGGCAGACATGGGAGAGCACCAAGACCAAGACCACGACCAAGATCAAGACCACGAGACCAAGACCGTTGTCTGAGCCAAGGCTCTTGGACATGCGACTGGGCCTGCAGTTGCGGCTATTTTTATGCGTGTGCGTGCAATGCCCAAAATGGGTATCTTGGGCATGGCCTGCTGTCCTATAAATAACCAGCAGATAGGGTCAGCTCGGCACGGGGTATCGCTTAGTCCATAGAGCTCCCATTCCATGTCAACAGCAGCATTCCAAGCCGCAAATACATGGCCTTTGTTGCTGCTGCAGAATTAATGCGGCAAGTGTCAATGTCAGGGAATGAATGTCGGACAGCCGCCAGGAGACGGAGACGGAGACGGACACAGAGACAGTAACAGTGGCACTGGCACGAAAATTATTACGCTCTCACGACTCCTGGTGGAGTGATGCCGCTTGAACCAGAAATTAATATGCAGGCCATTAACCAACTCCGAGCCTCAATTAAAAATGCAATTTGTTTGAGCCACTCTGCCGGCTAGTGGGCCTGATTTAGACGCCAGAACACGGCTGATTTATGGGACGCCAGTCGAGAGCCACTACCAGTGCCAGTCTCTAGTTCCCCGTCCAAGAGTCATTCCCCGGGTAATGTTGTCTAATCAGTGCGCTTTCAATTGCAGGTCTCGTTTCCCTTCAGCTCCAACGGTCGGCCCGGCCGCATCTACCACTGGAACCTGCCGGTCCTGAAGCAGGCGCTGGCCAAGAAGCCGCACTTTGCCCACGTCTCCGCCGCGGATCGCAACAGGCTGCTGGACATCGAGAGTGTGCCCACCTGGCGCCAGCCCTGGGAGAACGAGACCGCTGAGAAGGGCTTCAGTGCGGGCAGCGGCAAGTCCAAGTACCGCAAGTCCCTGAAGCCCAAGTCGCCCACCTACTACGCTCCCTCGCAGGCGGTCAGTAAGCAGAGCTTCCACAAGTACTTTGCGGGGAACGGCAAGCCCAAGGGCTTCTACGTCATCAAGGAGCACCAGAGCAAGCCGCAGTTCTACCAGAACATCATCTCGTAATCCGGTTACTGCAGCCGGGACGGGCCATTCGAAATAACTTTAAAAGACTGCGCGGTGCAGGGTGTTCTATTTCTACATCTTTTTTAGGGGGACACCGTTCCCCACTTCCGTCCAGTTTCGGCTTGGAACACTTTCCGAGCTTCAAGCGACCACTTCTCAGGACTGTGAAACAGTTTTGGGGTCAAGTCTATTTTTATAAAACGGCAATGAATACAATAACAGAGTTGGGCTGGTTCAAGGAGGAACATATCAACACGGAAAATAAGTAGAGGTTAATAGGATTAAATGGATTTTTTGGTGTGACTTCAATATATTTGACTCTTTTAAATATTTTTTATATCAAGGTAAAATTTTAAGCTAACTTCCTGAGATTAAAATTACAATAGCTAATCTTTAAAGAGAATATAAAAACGATTTCGAAGATTATTGGTTGTAATATTTAATTACAATAATTATGTTCAAATAGACTACAAGGCAATCCCTCTGGTAGACCAGCCCAAACTGCATTTTAGCTAAGCTTCAACGGCAAGGCAATAAATTATGGCAAATATCAAGCTAGGTTTAAGTGCATGAACGATTTTGTTTTGATAAATAAATATTGACTGATTTTTAAATGGAATCCGCCGCAGACAAAGGCAGAACTGTCTGCCGCGAGTTTATTGACTTGGCCAGAGGTAAATCCCTATCAGACGGATGGTGCGAGGGTGGAGCCAGGTGGAGTGGCTGGCAATTTTCGGCTGCTGTCACGACAGAGACACAAGCCCAGGCAGCGGAACAGCAGTCTGGGAAAGCTGGGCTAATTACATAAGAAGCTTTAAGGCGGGTTCTGCGACTGTGGCAGCAGCAGCAGCAGCGGAAGCGGGGCGAGCGTGCGCATGCGCAGTTTCTCATTCGGCAGATAAAGCGGCAGACAGATATGCGGATACAGATACAGATACATATTTATAAGCCAGCGCCAAGTCGCAATAAGTAACAGCGATAATGATAATAACGACGACAAAAAGTCGGGTAGACAGACGGCACACCTCCAAACGGTCGCATAAATAATGTTGTTCTTCCCTTGCCATTTTCTCGATTTTTTCCCATTTTTTTTTTTGTTGCGACTTTTGGCGCATAATTGCTTTTGCGGCTTAGGCCTTCCTGCTCCAACTCGGGCTCTGCTGACTCACGTGCGTTGAACTTTTCACCCGTATCCGTGGCCGGCAGATTCTCTGGCATATTGAGTGCGCGGCTTAAGTAGATTTAATGACTTGTAGTTTCGCAGTCAGCGAGCCAGCGAATGAGACATAAATCACTTTTATGACAAATGCCACTCAACTGGGACTGGGACTGCGGCTGAGATGGAGGATCAAGGATGGAGGATGGAGGATGGGCATGGGTGGCGTGGCTCATTGATTTTTTATGGCCATCATCAGGTGAAATGGCTGCGCGAAGTTGCTATGCAGATAACCGTCCTGGCAATCAAATGTCGGATAACCAGTGCCACAGTCACAGAGCTGTTACAGTCGGATCCAGAGCCAGAAGTTGCTACTTGTTAACGCCATTTCCGCTTGTCATATCAAAATAATTATCTAAAAGTGTTGCCCAGTCCTAAGAACCCAACCGAAGCGAACCGATCCTCGAAACAAGACCACGGTATGCGACGACTCTCTCGTTTGCGTGCGGGACGGCGGTTCGGCGGTCTGCCTGCAACACCACTGGACAACTTGATCTGCAGAACGAGTTCCTCACGCAATCTTGATTGCAATTATGTAATTCCGAAATTCTTACTAATTAAACTAACATTTTGCCTAATCGTATTTGCATTGCGCTCCAGAAACAAGCAGATGGAATAGCCTTCGATTCTTCAGCAGTTGTGCAGAGGAAGAAATTGTTAAGTGGCGATTGATTGGAAGGGAATGTAATTGCAATATATTATTATGTGTATTTAATTTATTATTCTAAGGTTTCTATTAAAATCTTGAATTGGATTTGATGATATCTATAGATACTTTAGTGTCAAGCAAGAATGTATTTTAAACTCTTGAAGAAGGCAACTCTCCCATAAGGTTTGTACATATATGTATATATTCTTGATCAGCATTGCCCGTCGAGTCGATTGTTGTTTTCATTGTTGGCATGAGAAAATAGCTCTTATATTAATAAATATAAATATATAGGAACTTTTTGGAACATTATATGCTTACAAGTATTGTCCATTAAAATAAATTATAGAACTACGACTTGGACTGCTCCAAAAAAAACATAAAGCTTACATTTCAATTTGGCGCCATTGCTTTATATAACGTTAGAACGTTTTTGTTCATTACGTAGTTTAATTACGTGCTTAAGTATGACCAGCATTTTACAGTCCTGCCCAGCTTGGATTTTCCCGCCAATTTTTTTTTATTTTTTAGAGGAAAATTCAACTTTTTTAGATTATTTAGGGGGAAAGCCAAATTTTGATCTGACAACACTGGACATTGAAATAAACATTTTGAAGTTATAATTTGACAACCTATAACAAACCATAAAATAACCAGGGACGATGCTTGCGCCTCACCGCGTTGAAAGGTCGCACATGGCGCAAAGCCAGAAAGTCAGGGATCTGATCCTTAACACCCGCGTGCCACTGGTCCTCGACCGCTTTCCGCTGGAATGGGAGTGCTTCGAGGGCTCCTTGCACGACTGGTGCGAGCACTTCGACCAGGAGACTCCCAATCCGCCGGCCTTTGAACTGATGGCGCTGGCGGACACCAAGACGCCGCAGTGGGAGCGGAAGCGAAGAAGCAGCCCGCTCCGCATGCTGCAATTCCTGCGCGAGTACGGCGCTCTGGAGGAGGGACAGACCCACTGGGCGGCGTACCAGTACAAGAGGGCCCACGAGATTCCCCCCAGTTGCGTGCAGGGCATCGACTTCTCCTGCTTCGGCTTCCCGGAGCACAGCAACGATTTCTCTCTGTGGCTGGGATCCGAGCGGGCCAACACTCCGTGCCACTACGACACCTTTGGTGTGAACATCGTGGTGCAGGTGTACGGCTGCAAGTCCTGGCTGCTATTCCCGCCCGAGACGCCGCTGCAGAGCACCCGGGTTCCCTACGAGGAGTCCAGTGTCTACTGCCTGGAGAATTTCTACGCCCCCGATCCCGAGAGGATGCAGGAGCTGGAGGCGCTGAGCCGGCAGGCCTACCAGTGCAACCTGCAGGCAGGCGATGTGCTCATCGTGCCGCGCCACTGGTGGCACTACGTGGAGGCAAAGTCTACATCGTTAAGCGTCAACTACTGGGTGCCGCTGAAGGACGACATCGACTTGGCGCTGGACGAGTTTCTGGTCAAGCACATCGTGGAGAGCTTCGTCAAGGGCGAGAGCGAGCAGATAAGGCAGTACCTCCTGAACCCCAACCAACTGGAGGAGATCTCTCCCAAGGCCAGCGAGCTCTACGCACAGTACGAGCGCGCTGTGCACAATGTGGAGAGTGGGGAGAGCAGCCGCAAGCTCTGGGAAACCGAATACCTCAGCCAGGCTGACTTCCGACGCCTGCTCACCACTACCAACTATACTGTGCGTCCCCTCGAGCTGATGTCCTCTGATGAGTTCAAGCTGCTGCTGAAGGACAATGCCAGAAGGCACCGCGCGAATGCTGCGCCCTCGGAGGACAGTCCGATGAGCTCCACATGGGAGCTTCTGGTCAGCAGCATGTGCGCTCCTCGAGTTATTGCCGGCATGAAGCGAGAGTTCTTCCGCAGACTGCACCAGGTTGAAAAACCATAGGATAAAACAAGAACAAAGTCTAGGAAAGAACGTTTACTGTGATACGGGATAATATGGTTGAATATGTGAGATTAAAATCCATTAAGCCATCAACATGTATGATACAATTTCGAAACAGAACCAGAACAAGGAGCATTAAATGCCAAATACCATCCTTCTAGGCTTCTCACGATCTCCAGCCTCATCTCTGGGGGCTGTGCCATGCGATAGACATGCTGCGCACATGGAGGCTGCTGGCCATTTACCAGCCTGGTGGCTTCTGGTTGGGATAGCCGCCCTGCTGGTTGGCATAGCTGCCAGGGTAGGTGCCGTAATGACCGGGCGGTGGTCCCTGCGGGAATCCCTGGTACTGATAGTCTGTAAGAAGAGAGTTATGCCATTGGTAATCCAGTTTATTTGGGCAAGAATACTCACTTCCTGGATAGGGCAATGTGGCGTAAGGATTAAAGCTCTGCGGCATCGGAGCGGGGACGTAGGCTGGATATGGCATACCCGGCTGGGCTCCATAAGGCACCGGCATGCCGTGAACCTGTGCCGGATATGGGACATTGGCCGCAGCTGTGGCTGGCGGCACACAGGGTGCACCACCTGCTGGAATATCTAAAGGCCAACGGAATACGATTATAGTTTTAGTAAATAATGTCAATTCTTGTTAATGAGAGTCAACTCACCGCTGCCACTGCCCGAGGTGGAGGCGTAGTGCGAAGGCAGGGCCGGTGTGGCCGGACAGGCCTGGCGACTCGACTCCGTGGTCAGATCCTTGAGCAGTTCCTCCTTTTCCGTCTTGCGGGCAAACACAAAGTCGCTGATCTTGTTCTGGAATACGACCAGCAGCTGGGTGAGGTCGTTGTAGAACTTGGTGCCCTCCTGCAAATTGCCAGACAGTTCGATGTAGCTGTCGTAGGCGGTGGCCAGCTCCTGGTACAAGGTGTCCCGGGAACTACCGCAGTTGCCAGTTTCCGAAACGAAGGCACCGTGGGCGCTCTGGATGTCGGTTACCAAGGACTTTTGGCGCTCCACGCTCTCGCGCACCTGCTGCTGCAGTGGATTGAGCACCTGGCCAATGCGAGCCAAGGACAGGGCAGGCTCATCGATGGCGCCATCCTTCTGCAGGGCCAGCAAGAACTCGTCCTTCATGTCAAACGTCGCTGCCTTGAGCTCAGACTCTACAGCCTCGCGCTCCGCCTTGATGGTCTCCACATCTTCCATCAGCTTCTTGAGACGCTGCACGCTGGAGCAGTTGGGATCCACACTGCCGCTGGCCGAGGGCAGGGATTGCTGGATTTGATCTGGCGGCAGCGACAGCAGCTGGATGCCCTTCTGGTTGGCCTCGAACTTCTGGCGCACCACCTTGTCGGCCTCGATGGCATTGGTGATGACTTCGCGGTACTTCTTGGCGTTGGTGCGGAACATCTCCGTCAGCTTATCGGAGCCGATACGCGTCCAGCGCTCCTTGAACTGCGACCTCAGTTGGTTGTCCGAGTCGCGTTCCTCGTCCAATAGCCGCTCCGTCTCGTCCAGGATCTCGCGGTTGCGATTCAGCAGCTCGGGCAGATCTTTGAGCAGCGTCTGCACATTCTCAATGCCGCCCTTCTCACGAACCTCGGTGGCCTTATCCTTGAGCGACGGTGGCAGTCCACTGTTGCCATCGGCCGTCTCCACGGCTGCCGGAAGATTCAAGCTGGCCAGAACGGCGTTCAGCGTCTGTGTGGACTCGCGCAGCTTCATAATCTCCACATTCACAATCTCGTTGCGGCGCATATCGGAGGCGGTAAGGGCGCGATGTAGCTCCACAGGCACCAGTGCGCTGAAAATGTCCTTGAAGTTGGCCGCCAAGGGATGTCCGATGGGCAGTGGCTTGGCCAACTGGGCCTTGCCCGGCGAGGCCAGCGTGCTGAGCTCGGGGATCATCTCGTTGTAGATAAACTCATTGTCCTTGGTGGACTCGGCCAGGTTGCGCTTGGCGCGGCTGAAGTACTCGTCCAAGTAGGTCTCGTTTCCCCCTCGCGATTGAGCAGCCTTGAACAGATCCACCGAGTTGCGCAGGCGGGCGATCTCCTCGCCAATCTTCTTGGAGGCGCGGCACACAAGACTCTGATAGAGCTGGGTGAGGGCATGGAAGCCAGCCTGCTTGCCGGCAATCGTGGGTATCCACTCCTTCTCCCACAGACTGCGTACGGACTCCTTCTGCATGGCGCGCAACACGTCGGCATAGAACTCCTCAGCCTGGCAGCACAGCTTGGCGACAATCTGCTCCTTCATGTTGTCTGTAAATAAACGAATGAATCAAATAAAACTGAGGTCTAGCGCCGGAGATGACCTCCGAAATAGATAAGAGTTTGCAGCATGATGACTAACTTAACACACTCGATGTTGGGCTTATATAAGGCTCGAAATTGTTCTTTAATAGAATTCAGCTTACCCTTGATGGCTTTGAGGATAAACACCTCTTGGGCTTGGGCCACCATTAGAGCCTGCAGAACGATCAGAGTATCCTGGCTAAGATCGGGCGTAGGCTCCGAGGGCACTGCTGCCGGTGTGGCGCCCTTCAAATACTGGAAGATGCCGGCGCTCTGCTGGAGCAGCTTGATGGCCAACTTGAGACCCTCATCCGTGTCCAACTCCTGGCTGGCAGCAATGCTGCTCTGCAGGGCGGCAATGTTGAAGAGCACGCAGACCTTCTCGTACATCAGCGAGGTGTGCGCTGCAGAGGGGGAATGGGAGGTTAATGATGAAATCACTGGGAAAGTGGATGAATCACTCACTCAGGCTGATTTTGCCGCCGAAAATGGAGCCCTTGTCGAAGGCATCCTTCCACTTGAAGGGAATCTGGAGTTCGCTAACCGATATCTTGGTCTCCAATGCGCAGATCTGGTCATAATAGCTGCGAAGACAAAGGGCCGGAGGCAACAAATCCAGCCAACAAAACCCATTAGTGACTACGTCATCCGCGAGCTTGTTTACGTCCGGCCACTGGCACGCACACAGGTGCCCCACAGAGCTACTACTAGCTACTGTGTGTGTGTGTGATTAGCCCCGACTCCGCTGGTGAGTCATGCGGAGAGCCCCCGGAAAAAGGCCCACGACCCCACAAAGACATTCCTGGAATACTCACGCGTAAACCACCTCCAGCGACGCCTCGTACTTCTCAAAGAACTTCCAAATCGCCGTATTGCGTTGTTTCGAAAACTCATTCACTGCCTCCGCGTACTTGGCCTTCTCCTCCTCCGACGCCCCATTGTAGGTGCTCTGGATAAGATTGTTCAGCGGCTTGACCACGTCCACCTCCGAAGGCTTCTTCAGCGGCACGCCCAGAAACTTCGACATCTTGCACTGATCTGCGGAGAATTGCTCAGACTCGGCTCGGAATCAATTAATTAACCGTCTCTCGCTTTTATTCCAAGTCTTTCTTCGGCTCTCCTCTCTCTTTCTCCAACAGCTGGCAGAGTGACCGGGCGAGGTGGTCAACGGTAAAGCACGGTAAAATAATTTAGAGCTTCGGTCACCTTAGAAGAAATTTAAAGCGCCCACGGATAATATGACACTTTTGAAAAAGGCCTATGGGCGTTATGACACTGGGCGTAATGATATGTACCCGAATTCCAAGAATAAGTGTAGAATATTCTAGATATTACATGTAGACCACGAAATGCTTTCTCACTTAATTTCTTTAATTTTATTTTTTAAGTGGATGCTGCGAAGCTAATAGACAGGCGTATTCTTCATTTTGTGATTTTCGCGAGATATTTAAAAAATTCAGCATGGAAAAACCACTTGAAAATATCTAGGATTCGTTAATAAATAAAAATAAAAAGTAAAGAATCATTGCAACAAACTATTCACAAATAATTAAAGTTATCATTTAATTAATAATTAATTAATAATTGAAGTTATGATTTAATTTTTAAGTATCTTTAAATATTTTTCGACCAAAAGACATTGTACAATAAATCGTCCACTACTGTAGACAGGGCTGCAAAGTACGTTTTAGCCCGTAGGTCACCCTGTTAAAATAAAGAATTTTCTGAAAAGAAGACAAACAAGTAGAGTTTATAATCAATTTAATTAGTTGAATAAAAACGCAAGCTAATAAACGCAGATATCCTGCGCAAAGGCATTTATAAATAATTATTTGTATTAATTTCCAAAAATATCTACAAGCACTCCAAGTATTCCTAGATAGTTTTCTTCTCAGCATTCCTGCCACACCCCAAGCTGGTCACACCAAAAAGTAAGAGTTGGTAGGTAACCCTAGACACTTTCTATTTTCTGATTGCGTTGTTGTCGAGAAAACTCTGCGAAAAATCTCGGTTTTACTGCAATAGTTCGCTGACCTAAAAGTAGACTTGGCAGAGGACCTAGCCCGAGCGAGGATTCGCACATAAGTAGAGGAGAAGCAGCAGCAGCGAGGAAAAAGTAGAAGTATCCCCACGATGGCCGAAGTGGAGAAGCCTACGGCCACCCCGCCGACCGACATACCCCTGGCTACGCCCCCGAGCACCAGTGAGTTGGAATCACCCGCGACCGATGGCGCCGGAGCGGACGTGGAGCCGGGCACCTCGCCCACGCAGGAGCCCAACTCGAACTCGCATCCGCACGACTCCGAATACGACACGGCGAGTGATTTGGAGGGCGGCGAGGACTACGACGACGAGGAGACCGGCAGCGGAAGTGCCAGCGGCAGCGGCAGCGAGGAGGAGACCGAAACGGACGAAGAGGACGAGGACGTGGGCAGCGAGACGGACGATGGCGAGGCGGAGCATGCTCAAGACCGCTCCATCGCAGATAGCGAGGCACAGAAGAAGGTCGACGAGGACCGAAGTAATCCGCAGTACATCCCCAAGCGGGGCACCTTCTATGAGCACGATGACCGCACTGCGGAAACCGAGGGCGACATTCTAGTCGAGCCCGAGAACAGCGCCGGGCAAGCGCAGCCCGAGCCGAATGGCGAACTCAATGGACTCGCAGCAGCCGGTGCAACGCCCGCCGGCCAGACGCCACAGATCTCACAGGCCTCCAAGACCATGCGCAAGTGGCAGCCGGCGTCGGGCGGCGATCGCTGGTCCCACGACCGCTTCGAGGCGAGCGAGCAGGCGCCCAAGTCACGGGCCGAGCTGCTGCAGGCCTACGGCTACGACATTCGAAATGAGGACGCACCGCCTCGGGCCCGACGGCGTCGACGCTATACGCGCGGCCCCAGCAAATACTCACGGAACTGGGAGGACGAGCAAGCCTATCTCAAGGCCAGCAATAAGGAGCGTAAGCCGCCGCGTCCCCAGGACTTCCCGGCCCTCAATGAGCGCAAGCCGCGTGGGCCGCGCACATCCTCTTCCCGGGAGGAGAAGGAGAACCGACGCTCTGGCGGTGCTGGAGGCGTGGGTGTGGAAAAGCAGCAGGGCGTGGCCAGCGGTTCGAATCCAAACAGATCCCAGGAGCGAGAGCGCGAAAGGGAGCGCGAGCGTGAACGGGATCGAGAGCGTGAGCCCAAAAACCGCAACTTTGGGCGGATGAACGGCGGCCCAGGCCGCCAGAATGCCATGGAGTTCAAGAAGTCTGGCCGCGGACAACAGCCGCGCGACCGAGAGAGGGAGCGCGACCAATTGGACAACAGCCGCAATCCAAAGCAATCGACTCCACGCTCCAATCAGCAGCACCCACAGCAGCAGCAGCAGCAGCCTCAGCATCAGCAGCAGCCACAGCAACAACGACAGCCGCCACAGCAGCCGCAGACTCCGCTCTCCACCACAAACCTCTCGCAGCGCCTGCAGCAAGTGCAGCAGCGCAACGATCCCAGCCACGTGGGCAGCGTTCAGATGCACTCGTTGGCCAACCAAAGCCCGCAACAACCGGTGCAGCCGCTGCACCAAGAACAACGTAACGCGCCCAAGCGCTATTCGAGCCTACGACGATCCCAGCAGGAGGCCTCGCAGCACCTGGCGGAGCAGCAACAGCAGCAGCAAATGCAGCAGCAACTGCACCTCCAGCAGCAACAGCAGCAGCCGCAACCATCTCAGATCATGATCCAGGACCCTCACGTGCTGATGCAAATCGCTTACCAACAGCAGGAGTTGCAGGCGCAGCTGCAGACCATGCAGCTGGGACCCACTGCCACTGGGGCAGTCGCAGCGCCACCAAAGCCACACGCGCCACCGGCAGCTGCCTATCCGCAGGCACAGGCGGCGCCCTACTACGTGACCGGAACTGAGCCAGTGCCAGTGCCAGTGTCTGTGCCCGTGCCCGTACCCCAAGCACCGTATGTGAATCCGGCCAGTGCCGCCTACTTGCCCACCACTCCCGCTGCCGTGGCCTATGCGCAGGCAGCGCCGCCAGTGGTCCCGCAGCCGACACCGGCGCCCGCCCAGGCGCCACCCGCAGCCCAGCCGGCACAACCTTACCAAAACTACAACACTGTCGGTGGCACCACCTACTTTGTGCCACCGGCCCAGACCGCTAACCGACCAGCTGCCCTGCCCCAGCGTCGTCCAACCAACGCTATTCCCATACTGCCGCCATCCGAGAAGCACAAGACAAAGGGCGGCGGTGGCAAGGAGGAGGGCAACTCGGACAACATCGACCACATCATTGACAACATGTTCGTGGCGCGACCTTCGGCTTTCCAGCCTACCGGAGAGGGTGCTGCGGCTGGTGCTGGTGCTGGTGCTGGTGGAGGTGGAGCACCCACCAAGGACGACGCACCCACTCCCCCGGCGTCCGAGCAGAACCTTCAGCCGGTGGCGGCCACTGGGAAGGAATGAGTGCAGTTGTACGCTGGCATGACGACGCCGCAGCAGCAGCAGCAGAGACGAGGTCAGAGAATGGCTCCTCCCTCGCCCTCGTCAGCCTACGGCATGCTGCCACCGCAACCGCACGCCGGCTATTACCGCGCACCGCCGCACTAGCTCCAAACCAGCTCAGGCCAAGCATCCAAGCTCTGGCTCAGCTCATCTAAAGATTTTTTTCTCCCCATTCTGTCCTCGGGTCTGGGATCCGACGAACTCCATGAATTGTAGCATTGCGCAGTAAGAACCATTTGTAATTAGCATTTAGCTCCCAGATAATCGATCTTACTAACATCAAACCTACGTATATAGGACGAGAATATACATATATATATATATAATCAGGCGCAAGCTCCCATTAACTTGTATGTAGAACTAGGACCAGCAGCAGTCGAAAGCGAAAACGTGCTGGCGGCGAGGCGCTTAGCTTATTTAGCCGCATTTTAGAGTTGAAACAAGAGATTTATCGTGTGAAATGTATTTGAAGAAACTAATAGAATTGAATTTGAATAAACGTTTAACACGAAGAAAATTACTGTGCACGCTAACTTACGAACTATACATACTACATATATGAATGACAATTCTCCATTTTGGCATTTGACTTTCTTAGTTTTTGATTTAAATTGGTGGCAAATATGGAATAACATAATCAAACGGTATATATGTATTGTGAAATTAAATATATAAACATTTTTAAATTCAATATTGCTCTTAAAACATCGAAATATCGAAAATTTTGAATTTGATTATGTTTTTCCGATTTTAAATTCAATTTCTTAATTTATCGCCTTTAAAATATCGATAATTTCGAATGTGATTCTGGTTTTCCGTTTAAATTTCTCTGATATATCAAACAGTACTTAGATTTAGCGATATATCAGTCTTTTTGATTTAAACTGGTGACAAATATTGAATAACATGTTTAAAACGGAAAATATCTTGAAATTTGTCGCAAAAATTGAATAACATGATCAAAATAGAATACATATCGTAGAATTTGATATAAGGAAATTTTAAATAACAATTTAAAACGATATTGCCTTTAAAATATCGATATTATCGAAAATATTGAATTTGATTCTGTTTTTCTGATAAAATTTATCAATATATCAAGCAGTAAATTGATCTACCGATACAAAAGGCTATATATTTTCTGTTTACCCTAATATAGGGTTAAACAAGAAAGTGAATCTCAGAGAGAAAAATGCTTTGAATGACGAAATGTATTCCGATTTAATTCTGTCTTAATACTAGTTAAAATGTTTACAGCTTTGACTCCTTGGCCAGCTGCTCCAAGAGAACGCTAATGCGTCGGAATGAATCCTTGAACATGTGATTGAACTTGCGGGCACTTGTCTTGATGCTGTCCCGATATGCGGTGGAGTTGATGTACACGCTGCCAGGGAGTAAAACAGGGAATAAGTAATGTTTAAAACGATGTAACTTGATCAAATATTTAGCTTACGCATCAGAGGTTATTGAGTAGAAGACGCCGTATCCGTCGAACAGCATTGGCGCCACAAAGCCCACGTTGGCCGTGAAGCCAAGGGTGCTGGTGGAGAGCACAAAGTTGCCACCGCCGCCACTCTTGGTGTACATGGGATTGTCGTAGAAGGCGGGAATTTCCATGTTGTTCTCGTATGCGGCACACCACAGCCCAAAGAGGTGCCTATCAATGCCATTTCCCTTGCGTGCCTCGTTCATCAAGTGCTTGTGATCATCTACAGCGGCCCGGAAGGCCCTGGCCAGGGCCATGTCTCCGATTTGCTTGTTGGAGGAGGCCCGCAAGAAGTTTGCAACGGCTCCAGTGCAGGAACGCAACGTCTCCGTTCGTCCGCTGTAGTACTGACGCATCAGAGCGGTCTCATAGGTGGGAGCAATCCTGGAAGGTGGCTCATTAGCTTCACAGAGGATGTCAAATCAGGCAGAATACTTACTCCTGATGCAACTGATAGTAGGTCCACTGCATGACGACTTGCACAAAGGAGTCCGGGTGCAGGCGGTGTTTCTTCATGAACTCCTTGCCGTAATCATCGAATACAGTGAAGGTGACTGTCACATCGATGCCCTAAGGAAGATTAAACACAAATAAGTAGAGACTCGTAAAGATTAAGAAGCTAGAATCAACATTCCATAGATTCTTTCAGTTTTTTTGTTTTACTTACTCTATCTTCGACCTCCTTGCGGACGCGCGTAATCTCGCTCTTCAGTGCATCATCCAGCTCGAAACGAAGCTCCTTGATCTCCACCACCTTCGTGTGCTCGGCCTCAGCCCAGTCTGGCTCCGGCACCTCCATGAAGCTCAGCTGCATAAAGGTGGCAAAGCTAATGCTGACAGTACCGTCGTAGCAGCTGTGCTCGCCTGTCCAGTTGAAGCGTCCGTTGCGGAAGGCCACAATGCTGCTGCTGCGATCCGCCCACCGGGAATGCAGGTCACCGAACAGGCCCATTTGCGAGGATTCCTCGTAGTCCTTGGGCGACTGCTCGTACCAGCAAATCTCCATGCTGGCGCTCTCCACCAGCAGCAGTGTCTCCTTGTTGGCCTCGGATACCTCCCGGAGGCGGTTGCGATTGTTGGCCCATGTAGTGCGGTCATCGTGACTCAGCATGGGGACACAGTCGCCTTCCGGCTCGTAGTCCAAGATGCCGCGCAGCCTCTGCAGGGCCACAAGGATTTCGGGTGCCGTAAGGATAGTATCATCCTCGTGCACACAGTCCAGGATAAACTGCCTGCCCTTGCCGGAGATGAGGATGTGCGAGGGTGTCTTTCCCTCATCTTTGGTTAGGAAGTGCTTTTCGATGTGATCCTTTTCCACACCCGGAACGCGACACGTGGAGAAGAAGTGCTTGTACAGCGCGGAAGAGTACTTGATCTTGCCGCCATTCGAGGAGAGCGGCTTGATACTGGACGTGCGCGTGAGGTCCCAGAACTCCAGAGTGTGATAGATGTGACGGGCGAGGCTCTGCGAAAATAAATAAACATGAGACTAGTTCCAAAGTCTATCGGTGAATGCACTCCAATCGGCTCACCTTGAGCATATACTCCGGGGTCTCGGGCACGCCCACCATCTCCAACTGCGCGGCCATGGACATCAGCTGGTAGGGCAGCAGCGGCATGCGGATGAGATGGTAGCCGTAGTCCTCCCACCAGCTGCCAAGCCAGTTCTTCATGCTGGCCTCCCGCTTCTTGAGCAGCTCGTGCAGCTGGATGCCCACGCCGTTCTGGAATTCATCAATGGCCCGGCGAGCCTCAGCCAGTTCCTCCTTGGTGCCAAAGGGCTGGATGCAGGCGTAGTAACGCTCCATGGTGTCCTTCAGCTCGGGCAGCGGCAGCGGGGGCAGAGTCTCATCGAAATCGAACGTATTCTTGTCATCCTTGCCCTGGAAGTATAGACTTTTGCGATCCATGGTGGTGGCTTATCTGTGGGGAAAGCAGACGTGTGTCGCGATTAGGTTCCCGGATTATCTTGTGGCCACCAATAGAGGCCTATGTCTAGATTAGAAAGCATATCATATCGCGGGAATCAGTTTTGCGGCCAGCAGGTCCAAAGTGCCGCACCCAAAATTATGGTGAAATTTTCATAAAGACAATAACCCCGCCAATCAGGAAGATTTTACACAAAATACAAGATAATTATGGCAATTGGACTTGCAATTCTGAGCTATGCATGCCAAAGTTCAAAGTGAAATTCCGTTTGCTAATGAAGAAGCCGGATTGTCGTCACCATCGAATATCAGACGTACAAAGTCCGTCTGCCGAATTCAAATGCTTCATAAATATTTATGTTTATTCGCAATAAGCTCGAATTTTACAGCTGAATTCACTGACCAACTGAGGAGGCAACTGACCTTTGGACTCGTTGGAATATTTACGTTTGCCGGAGACACCCGAAACGCCAGACTGCCGTTGCTCGACTAACCGCCTACCGGCGGCTGATACCGCAGCAAACCTTCGCAGTGGAATCGCCTCCCACGCCCACCTGACTCAGTTCGATAAGGGAGGCGGCGGCAGCGGCGGAGTATTGACCCAATCATCAGTACCGTTCCTCCAGCGCGCAGACATCGCCTGCATCTGATAAGCTCCGTGATAATTCCCATATTGATTCTGGTGAATTCATACCAATCCAATGGGGAGATAAACAATTGAATTTTGTACCTGAACTGTACTTTCGCCGGCGGCATGGAATTGCAAATCTGCTGGAACTAATGCGCTTCTTTGGCTATCGCGGAGAACTGCGTCACTTAATGTTTTAATTAAAGACTTAATCATTTAATACCAACGCCATTGTTTACAGACGACAGACACAGACCCGTTGGGAAATTTAGCCAAGCCAATTAAAGACAATACACTTGCCCACCCAATTTGTTGTGCTCTTATCAAATTGCTAACAAAACTCAACAATAAAGCTTAATAGTAATTACTTTTAAAAATTATTTTTTATAAACAAAAAGCCACAGTGTGACCGTAGATAAGCCGCGAAATTAAACCGTGGATAGACAAGGATGGCAGCGCTGGAAAAACAGCTGAAACTAGCTAGAACAGCTGCTAACGGTTCTCAGCCAGCATCAGCTGTTTGTCGCAACTTGAAGAAAGTGTGACCAGCATCCCCAATTTATATTTTCCTAGAGCATAAATAAAAGGAAGTTGGACGCTTGTTTATAGAGCGGCCTTGACTATTTGCAAATCCGGCGATTATCCGGAATGCTGCCGTCTACTGGGCTGTTCAAGGGATTCCTCTGCCCGTTCTTTGATGGCAAGGACGGCGCCGACGGCTCGGCGGCCTGCCGTCGTCCCTTTTGCCACTTCAAGCATGCCCGCAAAGGTGAGAGCTAGAAGCGAATTTCATCACTTGTACTCACCGCCTCCGGTTTGCAGACGATGTGGAGACTGCTGCGCCTGTGGAACCCGCTCCCGTGCCGGAGTACAAGCCGGCGCCCAAGCTGCTCTCTCTGCCGCTGCCCCACATCCCGCTCTGTGCCCCCAAGAAGAAGAACAATTTGGAGTACCATCCAGAGAAGCCGGCTCTGGACGCCTCTCCGGCGAAGAAGAAACCGGATGTGGCCTTGGACAGTGCCCCGATGTATGTGCCCGCTCAGCCAGCCCTGGCAAATGGAGACGGTGGAGACGGTGGCGACGACGTCGGCGACGCCGACTGGCAGGCGGTTCTCGAAAAGGAAATCGACGAGCAGATGCAGATTGAAATCGAGGAAGCGCCAATGACGTTAGAGATAGAAAAGGAAAAGGAGAAGCCAAAGGTCCACAGGGATAGGCACAGCCGAGAGCACAAGTCCAGCAAGGATCGGGATAATGATAAGTTAAGGGAAAGGGACAAAGATAGAGGCAGGGACAAAGACAAGGAGAAAGACAAGAACAAAGAGAAGGAAAGGAAGGACAGGGACGCAGAGAAGGAAGGGAAGGACAAGGAGAAGGAAAGGAGGGACGGAGAAAAGGAGAAGGAAAGGAAGGACGGGGACAAGGAGAAGGAGAAGGAAAGAAAGGACGGGGACAAGGAGAAGCACAAGAGCAAGTCATCGCACAGTGACAAGGATCGCTCAAAGGAGCGCCACACCTCCAGCTCCAGTTCCTCCAAACACAAATCGTCGTCCTCCTCCTCCTCCTCGTCCACCAAAAAGTCTTCTAGCAGCGACAAACAGCGTGATGAGAAGAGCTCCAGCAGCAGGCACAAGAGCAGCTCCTCGTCCTCCGATTCGAAGAGTCGCCACAACAACTCCTCGAGTTCCTCGAGCTCCCGATCCAAGTCAAAGAGCAGCTCCAGCTCAACCAGTAAGAGCTCCAGCTCCAGCACCAGCACCTCCAAGAGCGAAACGGAAGCGGAGAAGGAAACCAAAGCGGCAGCTGATGACCTTGATGAACTGGATTTTGACTTCGAAGTGGACACCTCGGAGGGCGAGATCGTGCGCCAGTGTGAGATGATTTTCGACGAGCTGGAGACCAAGTTTGCGCAAATGCACAAATCAGAGGCCGACGGAGAGAGCGGAAACGCTCCAGGTGGCTCCCGCAAACGCAAGGCTCCCTCCCCAGACATCGACACCTACACAGAGGCGGTAACGGCGGCGCTGCAGAAGAGGCGGGTGGCCCACGAGAACGCGGACAAGAGCAGGCCGGTAGCGGCGTCTGCACCGGCAGTGGGCAAACCGAATCATATCCGTAATGCGATGCAAGCGATCTTCGATCGGCGGGCGGAAATGCGTCGCCAGGAAAGGCTGCAGGCGGAGGCAGCCAACGAGCAACTGCGTCAGGCCCAGGAGCGTGTGCGCAAGGCTCAGGAGGAGCTGCGTCAGGCCCAGGTTAACTCAAATCTCACGCCCCTCATCTCACGCAGTGCTCTGGCTCCGCCCGTTCGTACAGGTGGGACCTCCTTTCATAGTAAGAGCTGCTTTATTCACAATAAAATCGTATCTTTCAGCCCGCAGCATCGCTCCCGTGGCCAACATTGTGGCCATAGCACGGGCCAAGAAGAAGATTGAGGAGCTGCAGGCCGAGAAGAAACCCGCCTTTACACCTGCCCAGTCTTTCAAAGGTGCCGGCCGGGTGGCCCACAAGTCAACGGTTGCCTTGGACAAGAGTGCCCCGGCAGCCAATGGGGCCAATGCCGAGAAGCCGACCGTGCTGGAGCCCCGCAGCTCCAAGATATCGTACAACGTGCGCATACAGTATTACGAGATGATGGTGAAGCACTGCACCGTCATCTATCCGCAGCTGACCGACGCCTGGGAGCGAGCGCAGGTCGAGGAACTGGCCGTGTTCAAGAAGTGCAACACGGCACCCATCTACAAGAACAGCTGCATGCTGGCGATCAACAAGCTGCGCAAGGAGGCCGTCGAGGCCGGTAACCGTCCGAGTGCGGCCTGCAGGACGGTCTCCCATGAGATGATGCTGGGCGGCAAGCGGGCACTTACTACATCCTGGAGCGTCGAGAAGAAGGAGTAGGTTATTGGTGTTACACCATTAGGTATGGTTTTTCTTCAGTAAATCTTTATATTCTTGCAGAAAACTCGGGTCGTCGGGCAGTGGCGAACCATTCGACGCTTTAGATCCTCAGAAAGCCTACGAAATGGTGTTTGATTTGCGCCTGACGGACGAGCAACTGGTGGAGAACGGTTATCCGCGCCCGGGAGCCAAGCGCGGCTCGGCGGTAATACGCGCCTGCCGTCCCAATCGGCGACCCAACGAGAGCGAACGGTATTGCTCCCGTTGCGGCAAGGTGTTCAGCCTGGACATCTACGACCGGCATGGCGCCGACATGTGTAACTATCATCCCAAGAGCACTGGCTACCGACGAGGATTCACCGACAACCAGCACCGATGCTGCCAGCAGCCAGCAGGCACTCCGGGCTGCACCTACGGCAACTACCACGTCAGCGACTACTACGACCCGGACAAGCTCACCTGCTTTGTGAAGACGATCGATCGGGAAGAGGAATACGTACCCACCAAGAAGGACATCTTTGCCCTGGACTGCGAGATGTGCTACACCACGCACGGAATAGAGTTGACTCGCGTCACAGTGGTGGACATCACCGGGCGCAGTGTTTACGATGCTCTGGTCAAGCCGGACAATCAGATTGTGGACTACAATACGACGTAGGTGGCGAAAGCGGAAAGCAAACTTACCTACTAAGCGAAATATTGTCTATTGCAGCTACTCTGGCATCACGGAGGCCATGCTCTCCACTCAGACGCGCACGCTCCGCGATGTACAGGCCGTGCTGATGTCCATGTTTCATGCCAGAACCGTACTGGTGGGCCACAGCCTGGAAAGCGACCTGAAGGCCCTGAAAATCATTCACGACGTTGTTGTGGACACCTCGGTGCTCTTCCCCCACAAGATGGGACCGCCCAAGAAGCGCGCTCTGAAGACGCTCTGCATTGAGCACCTGAAGCGCATCATACAGGAGAATGGTGAGCGCTCCACAGGGTTCTGACCCTTCACCCAAATAATACTTATTTCCTTTCCACAGAGGCCGGTCACGACAGTGCCGAGGATGCAGAAGTGTGCATTCAGCTGATCAAGTTCTATCTCCGCAACAAAATAAGCTGAGCTGCTCCCGCTGGTCCCCACCGCCAGAAGCAATCTGTTCAAAAGCATTACATACATCTGTTAATATGTATACCGCGTTCATCCTGTAATCAAAGTCTTAGACCCCCAAATAAACGAATAGTGTGTAGAATGATTGTTTATTTTGATTTATTGAGTTGAATGCTTAGTCAAGGGACAGTTGTTCCAGATTTGCTCAAACTCCTGCTCCAGGAGCCTGCACATGCGCGGGGCGCTGGTGATGAGGACGTCGTCACAGCTCTCGATGGGTTTGATCCAGTTCATCGATCCGGTTACACATACGGTCACTGGCTCCTTTGCACCTTTTGGCTGCAGCTCGCGAAGACTCTGGAAGCCGTCGATAATGCAGAATTTGTTGTGCATCAGCGAGGCCTTTTGGAGTGACAATCTGCGCACTTCGATGTCAGAGGAATATTCGGTAATATGCCTGGCTTTCGTATGCGTGACTACACGAACTCGTACTCTGCGTCCGACGGCCGCGACCAAGGCCTTCAAAATCACCGGCGAATTTATGGTGAACATGGCAACGTCTATCGAGTACTTGGCTTTGCTTAAGTACCAGATGATGCGTTCGAATGGTTCTTCGAAGACTGGCTGTGGCAGACACTGCTTGGATGCAAATTCATCGGGAATTATATACAGTACTTCATTCACCAGCTGGCCTCGACGGTCATCACTCCACTCAGCGTACAGGCTCTGGAAGTGGGCGAAAACCTGCAGTGGCTTCTGTTTAAACAGATGAAAGAACTTGAATAGGTAGTACAACATCGTGCTAGCTTCAGGATACGGAAATGAAAAAGAAATGGTGACAGCAGGGTTGCATTTTGACATTTGCAACACACTATCTACACTCCACTTTTATGCGATGTTTGCCGGCTTTGATTTACATTTTTAGGTAACGAATATTGCATTATAACCCGCAACAAATGATGAACATAGTTGATAAATAAAAACAAACTAAGGCATTTTTTGCCTCGATTTTCCTTTATTAATTTGCTTGGCAATTTTTCCATTGCCATTTCCCCCCGTTTCGCTATCGATAACAATTCAATGAAAAGCAATTGGAAAGTTTTGTAAAGTTTTTTACCGGGCCAAACCGCGTTACAAACTGTAATTGCAAGTTTCGGGCCTGACGCACGTCACAGAATATTCGCTTGTGGCCGTGGCCCGGTGTTGCCTCCAGTTTCCAGTCTCCTCTCCACTTCTTGTTTTTATTATTTAAATGTAATTTTAATCAGATTGCGGCGATACTTTATATTTTTCAATTACACGAGGCCATGTCTGGTGGCCGTGGGCAACATCTGGATGTTCGCTTCGCCGGCATGATTTTTCAATTTTAACGTTTTATAATTTTCTGTTTTTCTCGGTACGGGAAAAGTTTGGCTTATTGAACGGCGCTAAAAGAATGCCGACAAAGTTCCAGCACTTAATTTGGCGTAATTGTTGCCATCGGCAGGACTCGGGCAAGTGACAGGGGGATGTCAGTGAATGGCAGTGGGCAGGTTTTCCAAGGGTTTCCTCCCGAGAAATGGCTGATGGCGACACGTGTTTATCTATTGAGCTGGCACAACAACACACACACACACAACCTAACGAAAAGTAAATAATATTAGTGGTACTTGGCAATGACAATGTGCATATGTGGCCCAGTATGGGGAGCAGGATCCAACGGCCACAGCAGAGCACACACAAACAAGGATGCGGAAGTGCTGCTTGAGGCTTAGCAACCAGAGCAGCAGCAGGCTGGAATCTCAGCTACAGGTGAAAAAAAATGTATATAAAATAGTGATAGTTTTGGTATTATGTTATACACTCTGTGTATAAATTGTTATCTAAAAATAGTTATAGAATAAATGTTTGTAGCCAATTCCTACCATAATATAGAATATAAAATATAAAAGAGTGGTATTATGTGGCAAACAATGAAGCTGTTTTAAATGCATTTACGTACTTATTTTCATACCTTGTGTGAAGTAGTTTAATACCTTTGTCAGGGTATTATAATATTGGTCAGAAGTTTGCAAAGACGTGAAGAAGACATTTCCGACCCTATAAATCTTATATATCATTGATAAGCATCTATCTAGCCATGTCTATTAAAAAAATTTTTGCTTACTTTTTAAAAAACTTTAAACGGGGTTTAATTGAAAACAAAATTAATTTAGAATTTAAAATTAGTTTAGAATTCTTAAGATCACTATGGAGATTTATTAACTTGAAAAAAAACTAGTAGAAAAAAGCGACATGATTCCAAAGATTATGAATTTCATATTAATTCTCTTTAAGTTTTATGGCGCAACGAACTTTAGTTTGTATAAATCAGGTGGCACCACCTTGAGTAGAATTTAAGAATATCAAGCTCATTTTCACTAAGGAATCAAACTATCTATTTGAAGCACTTAGATTCTACACTTCACGAAGGGCAAATATTATTATACCAATAAGGCATAGATAGCTGCTGTCTGAACGACAATATTTTATCTATGCAATAAGATTATGCAACCAACCACTATTTTAAAAAATATTAGCAGGGCCGCGCATTTTAAGGAAAAACTAATTGCACAATTACAAGAACAGAATGTGACATAGAATAAAACAAAGCGACCTTAGTTTTTAACATTAGTATAAAAATAAATAAGAATTTTTTGTAAATTATAAATTTTAACTGAAAACTAACTTGTCGTGTGTGACTAGAACA
>JAEIIH010010835.1:0-12103 GCA_018904745.1 Drosophila orosa
AATATACAAATTCTTGATCGTTTTTCGATAATATCGATATTTAATTTTAAAATTTGATAGTTTTCGATATTTTATATTCCGATATATAACATTTTACGATATTTCGTATATGATATAGATTGCCATATTATTTATCCATATTTATGGAAGTTTTTCTCCCCATTAAAGTCCCTAGTCCAGTCACAAGTATTTCTAATGAATTTCGTGAAAAGTTAATAATATAAAGTTAAAATAAAACCTGTCTCACGCACCCATCTCCAATGGAAAGCATCGCCATCGACGTCTATGCCCCAGAGGGTCCAGCGCTCTCAGTGCAAATGGAATAAAAAACACACGCCGAAATGTTTGGGGCGCCGCGGCATCATCGATGGCATCGCATCCAGTTGGCTTGTTTATTGTGTCCGGGCTGAATTCGGAGGCATGTTTAAACAGCGAAATGAACTTGTGGATAAACACCATTATGGTTATTTGGCATCCACTTTGGACCGCCGCAGCCGCAACTCGCAGTCGTCGTCGCCGTTGCCGTCACCGTCGCAGCCTCAGCCACCGATGTTTGTCGCCGAGAGGCTGTTGTCGTCGCAGAACCCACTCCTTTGGTGGCACAATACCTCCGAGGAGAAGCTGTGTTTGAGCTTGATTTAGTTATTTAATGCTGCATTGACATAAGTGCACCACTCGGCTCAAGTTCGAGCCTCGAGATCCGTGGGCGGCCGGCGAGGGCTGAGCAAAGATGCATTTCACGACTTTGGACGAGGCTGATGGCTTCGTAATTGACAGAAGAGCTTCATATGGGCAGGAACTGAGGAGGAAGATGGGAATTTTCTTGGTTTTAAGGGGCAACACGACTACAGCTATTCCTAAAAGTCATGGCAATTAAGGACATATTTGTATAAGCTAAATATTTGCAAGAATTCTAAATCGTATACTTTTAACCTTTAGTCTTTAAAATATAGGATCAATTACGAGTCTTAAGTCTTGGAAAAGGGTATAATAATCATAGATTAAAGAAATAAACTAATTTTATGGAATTTTCAGGTATGAAGGCCACTTAGCCACTTAAAACCAACCGTGTGAACACTTTTCTGACTGTAAAATATCAATGAAAATCATTTCTCGTAGCTATAAAGTGTTGATGATTTTCGTGGAAACTTTTAACGCTTTCCATAGCACGTCGACAATCCTTGTTACCATAAAAATCAACATTTAAACCCGTGGCCATGGCAATGTATCTCTCCCTGATCCTGTCCTTCAAAAGTCACTCAATGGATATATATTTATCTGTTAGATACTTCTTAATGGATTTTAGAACTCTGCAGGCTTTTAGACGTAGGGGAGAAAAACCCATTATGACTCAATTTGTCATTTATGGACTATCGTTAAGGATGTTCAAGGACCAGTCAGGGCCTTCCTTGGCTGTCCTTGGGGCCCACATAAAATGGTTTTATTATCAGCGCACGCCTGGAATTCGCCTTTTGGGATACGATTCTGCGCAAGCGCGGCGCGTGTTGAGCCCCGAAAACAAAAGGAAACAACACGAGCAAGTCATTATCCCGCAGGACCTCAATTATGACTCAAGGTTGCTGCGTCCTCGGTGCATTCTTCCCGGTGCATTGTGCAATTAGACCTTGACTTGACTCCGAAGGACATGCGGACGACAACCCATTCGGGCCGGCTAATTATGCACAAGGTCCTTGGACTTGGTTGTAGATGCCCGGGTCGCGGCTAATGGTCTGTGTATCCTTGGTCCGTCCGTTCGCGTGTGTGTGTCCAGAGCTGACAAAAGTCGCCATTGTTTGGCATTAATTGCACTTTCCAACTGAGTGCGTGTCCTTGTCCCCGGGATAAGTCAAATTAATGTTCCAACCGAAGGACACACATTGGCATCCTCCGGGAATCGGTGTGAAAACTGACGGCGTGCGTGTGTGTGGCGTCGTTTCCTGGAATGTCCTTGAGCCACCAATCCCGTATCGCAGTGCAAAAAAAGTATATATAATAATAAAGGACCGAAAAGGGACGAGTGCCTGCTGCGAGTTTGTATTAGATAAAAATTTAATTTCGCCCTCCGTGCGTGTTTCCAATGCATGTCCTTGGTGCGAACTGTCAATATCCCAAGTTGGATGTGCCGGAATCCGGCACATTCTCTCCCCGGGCCGTTGTAAAAATGCAATTATGATTGTATTATGGTCGCCTTTGTGTTTACCCTAAACACTCGTCCTTTGTCCGTTTGTTTGTGCATCCCAACATAAGCCATTCCATACCGGCCCGCATCCTTGCACACACACGATAGATCCTGCATCTAGTACTATCTGGGCAATCTGGTCTGCAGCTCTGCAGTTGTCATCCAACATCCACACTCGATGTGCTGGTCTGATGGCCAATAAATTATCCACCTATTATCCTGGTCAAAAGCAAATTTCTCCTTTGTCCCAGAAATTGGCTGTGTGTGTGTGGCTTGTTAACGTACCAAACCTGCATCCTTGATGACTTCTCCCCAGTTCCAGGTGGTAAAATCACCTTTTGCTGCTAGGTTTCTTTGGGAAAATGATTTCAATGGATTGGAATGACTTTGGAATTAACTTACCAAAAGGTTTAATTTATAAACCTGAAACTATATTCTATACATTATAGAAAAAGCATTCAAGTTTATTAATTAAGTAATCCCTTTACCTATTCAAAGCACAAACATACTTTAAAATTAATCAAATCATCGCTGTGATAATCTCAAACAAATGTTTACATTTCCTTTATTTAACCAGCCCATCTTGACTCCCATTTAACTCGGCCCTACTTATCCTTATGTCCGCTATTCACTTCCCCTGTTCCGATTACATCAGATGTTGGCACTGACATTAGCACAGGGACAAAAACCCAACCCTTCTGGTTAACCGCTGAGCGCCGAATGCAACCACATTTCGCCGGGAAACACCTACCAAACAACTGACCTGCCCAGTGCACCCTCGAAGGCAAACAAAAAAAGAAAAAAGCCCGATACATCGATATAGTGATACTGGGCAAACAAACACACACGGGGACATATCATGCCGGTCACCCCTCAACTGTACAAACAAACTCAACCCACCAACTTCTATAGTATATATTTGCCACCCTCGGAAGCCCACTCGACTGCACTTGAACTGCGTGCAGCATATGTAGTTGATGTTTTTTTACCAGACTGCAAAATGTTACTATTTTTTTGTGTTGCCACCCCTCCGGGGGTGACGTAAAAAATATCTAAATTATGAACTATGACAAATATTATATTACCAACATGTGGAAGGAAGGAAGGGAAGGGAATGTGCACGCCTCCTTTTCGGTGATTAATCATTGTGGTAAATTGTGAAAAAAAAACTATATAAAGAATAAAGCAAAATCGGAGGGAAGCGGATATAGGGAAAGGATGACAAAAACGCTGCATTTTGTTGGCCATTTTGTCGTAGAGACGGCGGCAATGCAGCCTGGGCCGTGAACAATTTATTGCCCTAAGCCGATTACGGGTTGAGTACTCCTCCGACGATCTCCCCAGATACCCGATGTCCGCGCCCGTCGACACCGCTCAAAGTGGTCACATTAAGTAAGCTTAGGTCTTAGCACTATTTTCCTTCTTTTTTTATTTCACTCGCAGCTCGCAGCTCTGGCTGAAGGGTTAAGGCAATTAAAATTGAAATCACTCGGCCAGCTTTACTTTGATTTGTTGACTGGAGCTAATTACTGATTAAGAGGGGCTTAGTCGCACTCAACTGGTTGCAATGGCTCCTACTTTATTTCGAGTATTTGCTTTCAATGGGGTTTTGTGGGTTTTATATATTAAATAATGGGACTAAGGGGGCTCCTAATTAGTTGTTTAAAGTTTGCAAGTGAAGATAAAGTAATTAAGTTCGAATTAAATGCATTTTATCTTCAATAAATATAGTCAATGTGTAAGGATGTGTAAATCTAGGATAGCATTTTTTATACAATCAAATGACACTCACTTTTCACGTTTTGATAACATTTTTAAATATATTTTCTTACTTTTAAATTGCTTTAATATATCTTACAGTATTAATAATATATAAAACTGTAAGATAGACAAACTATTTCGCTTGAAATAAACATAAATTGCCCCTTTGCCCATCAGTATTTATTTCCCGCAGTAGCAAGAACCGACTGCCCATTAGTTTCCATGATTATTGCAACCCATAAAGACTATAATCCCGTTGGCACACACATTATGTGACTGAACCGATCCAATTTATGTACAGGAAATGCTGGACAAATCGAAATGGAGCTGGCTCATTGAGCCCAATGATGTCCAGCTGACATGGCAGGACAGTCCACCCCCATAAGTCAAAGATAGAGATCGGTTTTTGGGAAATTCTAGCATTGAAATAATTGCAAATGCTTGAAAATTGACAGGGTCAATGTATTGCGTACTTGATGCACTTGAAACTGAAAACTGAAAACTGCCCAGAGGAGTGCGGATATAATAACAATCGATGGCGAGTGGAAAATTATTAGAGTGTACGGCCGAGAACGTAAATCAAGATTGACGCATGCGTTGAGGGAAACTATTGGAAATGGAAAATGGTTAAATGGGTTTTTCCAAAAACTGCGCAACAGCAGCTGCCACTGTTTGGCACACACCCCGAGGAAATTCCAAAAAGGGAAAGGGGAGAAACCACCCTGATCCTGCTCCTGCTCCTGCTCCTGCTTCTGCTCCTGATCCCGACTTAGGGTTGTGGCGGTCGCGTTGTCGTCGTCATTATCCTGATCGAACGCAAATGTGTTAATTCTCCCCGAAACAGATTCCCAGCATCCCATCCCATCCCATTCCAGAATTTTATCAATCTGCCTCTCGACTCCGGGGCTGCATGCAACATTTGTTCACCACATGCCAGGAGTCGCAGTCCTTCCCCTTTTTGGGATGTAATTTATGCCCCGAAAGCATCCATTATGAAAACATCAACACACACTGTGCAAATCAAGCAATTATCGCTGGAAATATTCAACGTAATTATCGGGCGTTAGAGGATTTCCATAGAGCTGTAAAGGGACTCCCGGTTTCGGGCTAGAAAAAAAGGCACACGCAATGTGAAATTTTATTTTATTTGCTTAATGGCTGTCACAGAGGGAGACTGCGTGTGTTTAAATCCATTAGAGATCATTTAGGCATTTCAAAAGGTTTGACCTATCAAGATGGGATATAAAGGAGTCACACTCCAAAATAAATATTAAAGTACTTGTGGACCAAAGGGAGTACTTTTTAGGGACAGAAGGGGCGGGTATAATATTAGTTTATCAATTTTAAAAATAAATAGTATGGAAAATAGTATAAGAAAGTGATTTTTAACATGTGAAAAGAATATAATATATGTTTATTTATTTATTTTGTTCAATCGTGCTATACATTATTTAAATTTAGCAAATATTCTATTTATAAATGTCGTCCTTGATTGTCCTTCCTAAATTTTCATTCCTCAAATGATATATTTTTTAAATGATTTTATATACTCTTTATTGAATGAAATATAAAACAAAGTAAGCATGAAATCAATGTCTAAATGTCTTTACAATTCCCATAACTTTTACTGACTTGCACTTAAAATTTTAAAATATTCCCATAAGACTCAAAAATCGGTCAATACCCATAAAAAATGTCTGGACGTGAGGGCGGCAAGAAAAAGCCTCTGAAGGCCCCCAAGAAGGATGCCAAGGACATGGACGAGGATGACATGGCCTTCAAGCAGAAGCAAAAGGATCAGCAGAAGGCAATTGATGCGGCCAAGGCGAATGCCTCCAAAAAAGGACCTCTTGTAGGCGGTGGCATTAAAAAGTCTGGCAAGAAGTAAAGAAAATAAAATAATATAGGTTTTTGGAAAATAGGTAATTACAAATTAAATTCTTTCTTAAATACTTAAAATTAATCTAACATTTTCTAGCACAAACTTTCACCTTTACAAAGTCAAAAACGAAATGGCAAAATGTCCACTGACTGGCACATTTTGCAAATTAATATTTTCTTGGACTTAACATGCCCTTTGTTCATTTCAAAAATTCAATTTCGTATTGTGTCAATTTTGTTCATTTGAATGCCCAAAAAGGTGTGATTAATGTCCCCTAAAAAGACGAATAAAAACAGGAGAGCATTCCTTTGAAGTTCTAAAGAAGGCAGCGGCGGCGGCGGTCAAATGTCACAGCACCTACGCACTTGGAGGAGCAAACAAAGCGGCAGCATTTCTTTCGGGCATTCAATTTGGCACCGACAGGAGCCTGGCTTTTGTGTATGCAAAATACATGACAGTTAAATGAAAGGAAAATAACATTTTCCCACAAAAAAATACACAAAACACACAAGCACACACATTCGGGCGGGGTGGAATTTTGTGCTGATTTTGACAACTTAAGTGTGTGCCGAGTCGGAGCCCTGGAACTCGAGGACTTCTCTCTTGGCCACATTTTTCTTTGGGTCTTTGGGTCTTTGGGTCTCTTCTTTCCCGTTCTTACTGTGTTTATTTAGATTTCGTGCCTGGCAATTGGCTCTGGCCACCCGAGGGTTATCCTTTGCGGATCAAAGTTGAAATTTATACACACAAATGTCACACCTCTCAAGGATTATGTATAACAAAGACGAGAGGAGTCGAGAAACAAAAAACAAATTTCCTCGCATACCTCGGCATTGACTTTACTCCGGGATATGTGTCATATCCACCTCCTCCCTCCCAGCGCCCAAAAACAAATTGTTAAAAAGATTATGTTGTGCCAGAGAGGAGTGGGGAATTTGTTACTTCTTTTTCTTTTTTTTCTGGCGCTCTTTGGCATCAGCCGTTCATTGTGGCCGCCTCTTCCTGGTCCTTATTTTGTTTGGCAACAGCTTTCAATGCCATGTTCCCTGGCATGTTCCTGACTTCGGGTGGTTTCTGGTCCTGGCTCCTGCTCTGACTCTGACTCTGGCGCTGCTTGTGGTGAATATTACGACATGTTACATTTTATGTGTCCTGGCCCCCATCCCATCGCCACAAAGGCTTTCATCTAAGAAGTGGGATTTATCCTGGAATAAAATACGCGATATGTTTGCTAACCTCGACCCAATTCGTAGGCGTCTTTGGGTACTCCTATTTTTAGGATATGTCATTTTTTTATTGCTGGAATGTCATTTACGACACCTTCCTAAGAAATGCTCTACATATATACTTTATTGCTTAAAAATATATGTAACTTTATATAGCAATTAATATTTTCATTTAATTAGCCGAGCCTTTTGTCAACGCCAAATTCTATGCCAAGCTAAACAGTAACTTTTGGAAAGAAACTGGCCTAGTTTTTGGCACTGGAGGCGGAAGCAAACTAAGCCCAAAAGATATCCGAAAGATACACAATCCACACAATAGAAGAGGAGGCTTGGGAGTGGCAAAATTTCGTCGCTAAGCAAACGGGCAGAAAATAAAACTACCAAAAAAAAAGGAAATAAGCGGCAGCAACTCTGTACTATGGCTAATTATGTGTATTTTAAGTTTTTGGCCAGCTCACTAGTCTTGGCATAAACGGGAAGTGAAGAGAGTTACAGGAAGCCACACTCGTAAAATGAATTTAAAATTATTAAATAGTTTTTATTTGAATTAGTCAGTGGTTTCTAAAGATAAGATATTATTTTCTTAATAAAAAGTTTTTACATAAAGCTGATTTTAAAATATTTTAAATGCATATTGTGTATATTTATTATTGAAACTACTTTATATATTACTTAAAAATATCTTCTTAGGTTTCAACCATATTTTCTTAACCCCTAGAATTCTGCATTCATTTAATAGAACTCCTAAATTATTTCTCCCAGTGCCCTTTGCATACAATGCGACAACGTCAGCGTTGAGTTGCATAATTAAAAACTTTACATTCTGCTATTTAAGTTGCCGTGCGCAAAGAAAAGATACAAAATTATGTTCGCCGACGATTTTTCTTGCTCGTCGCCGAGCAAATAATTGAGATGGAAGGAGCAGGAGACCTCAGAGAAAGGAGAAGGACAAGTTGGCTCAGAGGGAAAACATCTTTAAGTTGGCCAGGGCAAATAATAGCGAGAGCGGAGGCCACAAAGGACCTTTTAACGCTGCTGCCGCCGACGCCGTTGCCGAGCACAAACGCAGGAAACAGGATATTGGATCATTTAGCATTAAGGCGGCATCGCCTTTTCAACCCAGTCCCAGTCCCAGTCCCAGTTCCAGTTCCAATCCCAATCCCGATCCCCTCCGCCCTCGTGCTCTGGCTCAATGCGAAACAAGTTAAGCGCAGCGCGAACAATAAAAAGGGAGCGCAGGATCCCAGGAGCTGGAGCAAGGACGAAACGCGTTACGCTTTAATAACTTGCCGCAGGATTAAGTCCTGTGCAATGAGATGATAATGCGGCGTGGCTTTCGCAGCGGGAAGTCCCGCTCCCGTCCCCCTTTGTAGGCGCCTTGTTTGCGGCTTGTGACTCTCCGAGGATAATGTTGATTATGCTGCTGCTGCTGTGGCGTATCATAAAAGCGCTGCCATCGCCTCAATCTCGGTCCCCTTTCCTGTGCCAGCCAAACAAATTATATTACAAAATGATTCTCCCGCTCCTGCACGCCGCATTAGGATCGCAACAGAAGCCTCCTCCATCTGGCTGGGTTATGTGCCTCCTTGGCCTGGTTCGGCATCACCGAAAATTTATTGACAACAGGAATTTCGGTGTGGGACATGTTATGATGGAATTTGTAAGGAATGTGTGGTTTCTGGGTTCAGCAGATATTTTCTTGAAGGATTTCAGAGATAGAAATAATAGAATTGGTTTACCGAAGTTAGCTTCTTGTTATTTATTAAATTTACTCAAGCTTCTACGATTTTATTGCACATTTTGCCTAAATTTTGTATCTCTGTCTCGACCAGGTCGCCGGGCTGAAGGAATAAAGATGGATCGGAATAGGCCGCAGATCCAGCAGGTGTGCCCGTGAGGATGACGTCGCCCGGACACAGGGTCATGTAGTGGGACAGGCGATGGATGAGAGAGTCAACCTTGAAGATCATGTCGCTGGTGTGGCCAGACTGGCGCTCATTCCCATTGACGAGCGTCCTGATCCACAGGTTGTTCACATCGGGAACATGACACCGATGAACGATGATGGGTCCAAGCGGCAGGTAAGTGTCCATGGAGCGACCGCCGAGCAGGGCGTTCCAGTCACTGGCCACAATATCCTGGACGACCATGTAGCCAAAGACATGGTTAAGCGCCTCCTTGGCCGACACCTCGCGGCACCGCTTCCCCATGACCACAGCCAGCTGGCAGCCATAGTCGATCCTCTTGCCGGGTGTGTGTGCCGCAATGTTGTCCAATGCCCCCGCAATCAAGGAGGCAAATTTCAAGTGGAAGGCGGGTGCCCGCGGTTTCGGAATATTCCGCTCGTGGCAGTTATCCTTGTAATTGCAATCCACGCCTATGATCTTTCTGGGAGCCTCAAGGGGCGGCAGCAGCTGAGGACTCACAGTGTCCACGTCCATGGCCTTCATGTACTGCACGCTGAGCAGGAGACTCTCCATGCAGTAACGCTGCCGGATAAAGTCCAGCATGCTGGGCGAGGCGCAGGTGACATTGGAGAGCTCCACCATCTTGCTGCCATCCTCGGAGACCATGCCCAGATGCTTTAAATCTTCATTTTCGTGGCGGTACTGCATGAATCTGCACTTGGGATGCTTCTGATCCAAGGGCTTGGGAGCTGTGCTGGGGTTTGCTTGATGTTGACATGACCTGTTCCTTTGGAAGATACGGGACTGGTTGGGTCTTCTCAGTGGCTCCGCCAAGTGCTCCTTGAGAGGGGTCCACCAATTGGTGCCGCGGCTGCGAAAGATGGACAGGAAGGCCTTCATCATCCCAGGCGAAGGCTGGTTGATTCTACTTAAATTTTGCGCTGCAAGCAGGGAAGTCTTGTGGAGTTTCATGGAAAAGTGTTTCACGGGGAGGATCCTTAAGTAAGGGGGTGTGGTTGGGTATCACTGGTGTAAATTGATTTTCTGAAGGTAAGGTGACGAAGTTACTTGTATCAAAAATCATTAAAAACTGATTGTAAAAAGAAGGAAGCAGAGACTGATTTTATTTGGTAAACTAATAGAATATATTATATACCTTTTAATAATAAACAAATATACTTAATTTCGCTTTAGTCATAAAGTATTCTAAATGTCGAATGGTTAATATAACGCCCGAAATGTCGCTTGCCAGCGACACATCCTTAAGGAGTGCGGTCGTGACAGGACCCCGACTCCAAAGTGTCATCAACGCGTCATGAAAATAATAAACATACATGCTCGCAATTCGCCCAGGCCTTTGTTTCTCTTCTTTTTTTTTTTTTTTTTTGTTGAAGCTCCAAGCTTATTATTTCTTTTATTTACATAATGTAGCCATCCAGCCTCTTGTGTGCAATTTACATAACACGCTAACAAATTTCCCTTTGTTGATCATCTTGGGGATATTCGGGGGCGTTGGGGGCGTGGTTTATGTGTGTGCGCTTTGTCTTATTTGTTTTTATATGGCAAACATTTGGCGGCTTTATGGCGAGAAGGAGGTCATGAGGTTTGATTGGCCTGGTGTAGTTCGGGACTCTGCTTGATGGCCCAAACATAAAATTAGCCAAGAGGAGAGAGGGAGACTGAAAGAAGGTGGAGTTTATTAACAGCTTAGAGGGTGCCGGAAACCGTTCTCAAAAGATGTTTTAAGTTGAAAATAACACAGGTCACCTTGTAATTATATAAGCAAATATATACCTCTTGGTTAACCAATATCTTTTGAGGTATCTGTAAGCCAATTCAAAGTGGAAAATGGAATTTAAATAAATACTTATCGACTGTGTGTGTGTTTTCTTTTCTCGGCTTTAATAATGCCATCAGATCCATGGCGTAGGTAAGCGAAAACAAAAACAGGATTTATCCATTGTGCCCTGGAATTGGATTAGGTCAGGGTTCGGGGGATGGTTGGTCACGCTCCACCGAACCCCGACTTTGGGAAAATGCAACTGCAGCCTTGAGAGGATGCGATTCTGGCAGGACTCACTAGGCAATTGTCCTGCCTGTACAGTATCTCCATCTGTATCGCTTACATGTCTGCTTGACAAGGTCCTTGTTGGCTTTGCTGCTCTCGGGTTGTGTGCCAGTTTGATTATTTGCCAGGATAACACATCAACACACCGAGTTGAGGTTTACAGCTGGCCGGGGACACAAGCCTTGATCCTTGTTTTCATTGCGTTTTGATTGGATTTTTCTACGGCCTTCTGTTGCCTCAATTAAGCCGCAGCAGCAGCAGCAGTCGCAGCAATCCTGCCATTCTGCAGCAGCTCCTACTCGTGGCTTGTTTTGATATTTTATTGCTGTCGCAATGTTTGTTTATTTTTGACGCCGCCATCAAACTGCACTGCGGCACAAACCCCGCCCCTTGGGGGTGGCACCACCACCGCATCCTCCCCCTTTCTTTTTTTTTTTGGGTGGACCTTTTGTCAGGCTGTCAATATGTCAATTTGGCTGCCACTCTGGCTGCCGGCTCCTTTTCATGCTTTCTATGACACAAATTAAGTTGGCATTGTCGTCGTCCTCGTGAGTTTTGCGTTCCGCATTCGTTTTCGTTTTTGATTTCTATTTCATTTTCGTTTTCCGCCTCGATTTGATTCCATTTTGATGTCCATTCGTTTGCCATTTATCCGGCCACATCCTCCTCCCCTCCCATTTTCGATTTTTCCGGGCTGATCGGGATCGCTGGGTGGTGGTTATTCGTGGCTCGATTGCGGCAACATTATATTTTTATTAAATGCAATCAGCAATTTTCGTCCTTTTGTGTCCTTTTGATGGCTTTGATGGCCGCACAGCTTGATTAGAATTGTTTAGGCAATTAAATTCATATGCTTGATTTTCGTTTCCGATTTTTCTGTAATTTCCACAAAGGTTTTTCCTCCTTTTTTCTTTTTGTTGATTGCATTGTGCGGGCTTTAAATAGTTCGCTATGAGGGTAGGGTCAAAAAATATAAATCAATATATAGAGGATAAAGTGTAAAAAAGGATTTTTTATATACAAGATAATTTTAAGAAGATTTTGTAAATAGTATTTGTGAATTAAAGCCATTTATTGTAC
>JAEIIH010010838.1:0-14876 GCA_018904745.1 Drosophila orosa
ATTTTATAAGCATAAAATAGACTGTAATTAAGTTTTTAGACACTTTTAAATTCGTTTTACTATAGTTTTATTAATTTATCTATTATTTTCAATTATTTAAAGCCTGTTTTTGCTTGCACAGTAATTTAATTTAGTTGCAAGCACCTGCAAAATCTGCAACATTCTTGCGGCATGGAAACTATAGTATATATATAGTATATCTAGAGGTTGGAATATTGCTTTTCGCTTTGAGTTTTTTTGCTCAACGTATATTTCGAATTTTTTGTTTTTCCGCTTTATTTGTATTTCTTCATCATTGCTGCTAGATGGGCACCTCAGGGAGGACTCTGCAGTGCGCTTTGTTTCCACCGAAATGAGCAGTGGCAGCATGTGTTGTGCATGCTAAATTGTTTTCTTTTTGTTGGTACAATTTTTTTAAGAATTCATTCCTTTTTTTTTGCTGGCCCTCTCTCTCAGCCGGCTACTTGGCCCGTGTCCTGGGCATTTTGTTTTCTTTTTCTCTGTGTTTTTTTTTCTGCGCTCTGTTGACCTTTTATGAAATCAGCCAAAAGTCGTTGAACGCTGCTTCCCCTCTGCTGCTGCTGCTGCTGCTGCTGGTGGCCTTTTTTCTTTTCTGTGCCCAGCTTTTTGGGGCTGAGGCAGCTGTCAAATATTAGTTCTTGTTAGTGGAAGGACGACCAGGCTTGGGTGGGGCCCGGGTCCTGTGTGTACATGTTGTGACCAACATTGTTGGTCAACACACTCGAAAGGGGCGAATAGAGGGGAGCTGGCTTTTTGCCCACTGCCACTTGTTATAATTGTGTTTGCGTTTTTCATTCGTTTTCTTCTTTCTTCTATTCCAGTACAGGGTATACCTAGAGGAAATGGGTAGATGGGGTTTCGCAAGAAATATATGTCGAGTCGATCTAGGCTATCATATCCTTCCTTAAGGTAACTTTTGTTAACCCACATTACTCTCTGCTTTAAATTCATTAAATGCAATTGATTACTGGGTATGTCATAGTCTTTCAAAAGCATTTTTCTCTTGTTTTTCCCTTGTTGCTGCAGCTTCCCCCCCTTGCTGTGTCTCAAGACCTCCCTCTGCTGGCTCGCAATGTCATAAAATTTTTGCTTGTTCAGCAACATTCTTCTTTTGCTTACACAACTGCTCTGTGCTCTCGCATTCGCCGCCTGATTCTATATATTCTCGGATTTTTTCCCAGGACATCCACTTGGCCATTCAGTTTTTGCGGTACTTACATTGCTCAGCTCACTTTCTTAGATTGAATCGAAGGGAAGAGATTGGAATTTGACAAGAAGGAAAACCACAACTCGAGAGAGCTCTAAAGAATTATGTATTTGCAGCAGAGTTCAGCCTAAAATGCTAATTTCTAACAAGTTTCCCAAAACTAATTCCAATTTATTTCCGTATCTAATGTGTAATCCCTTTAAATTGCAACATGTGCTAGGAAACAAAGTATTTCAGCTTTAACAACAACCCTTTTGTATTATGCCACTGTTGTGTCTATGTCTTACCTCTACCATCCATGTTTCTAGCCCTCAGACAGGCCATTAAATAAATTAAAAATGAGGGAAAAAATTGGCCAGGCAGCAAGCCAACCACATTGATTTCAGGTTGCTCTCCAATGTGAGAGAGCGCAGCTATCAAGTGGTGTCCGGTGGTCAGAGAAACTTGACTTTCACCTTGCTTTGGGGTTAGGTTCAAGGCAAGGACAGGTAAAGGCCACAAAAGCGAATAGGAAAACGCCCCTCGAACTCAGTCGGACATTTGACTATGCAAATCCGTGCACCTGCACCTCTCTGGCACTGGCACTAGTTGGATGTTTCATTTTAAAAAGGATTGAGTGGACGTGGTGGAAAAACGGGTTGATTCTAGTTGGGGTTACGCCCTGGGCGATCCATCAAGTTGGTTGTGGGTGGGTGGCTACTGGACCAACAACCAACGGATGACCAGACCCCGAATGCATTAGCCATAACTCTCATTATGTGGCGTCCAATTTGAGCTTGGGTCATAGCTCCGAAACCCGTCGACCCATTCAATCACGCCATCGCGCCCCTTTTGGAATTCCCACCTCTCTCGCTGCGCCCTGATGTTGCTGCTGCTGGATGCTGCTTTTGCCCAACAAATTGCAAATACGAAGTTGGATTTTCAATGCGAAAAATGTCCAAAAAGCCAGTAATCAACCACATTTTGGGCATTGAGTAAGAGATGTGACTGGTTTTTGTAAGGGAGAGAGGCAGAGAGAGAGAAAAATTCAGCTAAAAAAGACTCTCTCGTTCGCTACTGAGTGGATCTTATACGCCTGCTTGGCTTGTACTTTGCAGACAAAGCATGAAAGAGAGAGTGAGTAAGAAAGAGTCAAATTGAGCGATTCTTTAGATTCTTTTTTATAAGGGTCCGTAGGTAACCGTTCTGCAAAGCTCTGGCTTATAGGAATTAAAATTAAAATCTCTTCTCATTATGAACACACCTATAGATGCATCACTGTGGCATCTTCATCTTTTGCAATTTGCTTTGCTTTCCCTTAACCCCTTTCCTGTTTGGGTTGGGCTCCACTGTGCCATTGGGGTGATGGTGTAACAAATTATATGGACTGCAGCGAAATGGATAAGTGAACTGGGACTTGAACTGAAACTCTAGGAACTGAAACTCTGAGAGCTGGGAACTGGGAACTGGTAACTGGTAACTAGGAGCTGGAAAGGAAACCAGCAGTACTGGCCGCTTACGCTGTTGCATTCGGTGATGAATGCGAATACCTGGCACCTGGCCTGCTCTAGCCTGCTCTGGCCTCCTCAACTTTTCCACATCCAACTGTGCAAGTTCAACGCCAACTTGTGCTGTGTGACTCCCAGTCGGGGCATCAGATTGGAGTCGGATTAATTTGCCACTGATAGCGCTCGGGTTTCCATTCCACCTTCCTTTTTTGTTATTTTATTTTTTCGGTGGCAAAACTTTTTTGCAGCTGTGCAAATTTGTGTAGCATCGTCATAGAAAAGTTAAAATGAAATAAAGTGGCGGGACTGGCCTGTGGAATGTAGTGGATTGGAGTGGAGGGTCGTGTCCTGTGTGTCCTGTATTCTGTCGTGTGCCGCCGCCGGTCTAATCAAGTTCTGCACGAAATTTTGAGCACAAAAAAACCAACATTTTATTTTTGCTTTTCTGATTTCCCCTCTCAGAATTTCGCTATTTCGCTTTGTGTGTGGCAACGGACAAAGTGGGTTAACAACATTTAATATTGTTAAAATTGCTGCAACTCCGGTTCCCGAGTTAATTGGGTTTTCTATTTGCCCTTTTGTAATTAAAGCCTCAAGCCATTTATTAGTCAAACCTGTGCTCAGCAACAAAGCCTGATTAATTTTGCTAAGAGAACAAAGAGGATTTAATCTGCGAACGTTTGTGTGTGGGATATGTTGATAGTGTTGCAATATATTACATTTCACCTTGAGTATTAAGAGATAATTGTATTTTGTGTGTTATTTCGGGGAATGCTAAATATTTCTGGATAATTAGCATTGATTTAGAGGAATCTTAAATGGTTCTGATTTGATAAAAGAAAAATTCTTTTAGCTTTACATTGGAAGTTGCTTCAATGACTTAATCCTGGCATCATGCTTAAGCCTTCGGCTATTCAGACTGATACAGAAAAAAAATGAAACAGAATTTCATCTGTCCTGGAACAGTTTATAAAGTGTCTGTGTGAGCATTATATTTGATTGGTTAAAGTTGGCTAACGATTTATATTGGATATTTTGAATGTTTCAGCTTAGCATACAAATAAATAACCAGCACAACAACTCGCACACACAGACACACACACGAGTTGCAGACAAGACATCTCTCTTAGTCCTGCGAGTCCTTGCTTATCCTTCTTCGTCCCTTCGTATTCTTATTCCACTGCCGCTTCACACAACATCATTTATATTCAACTTGTTTTTCAAGCGTCTGCAGAACTTTGTGGAAAAATCAGAAGGTTGGGCACAAGTACACAGTAAATAAATATGAAACAAAACTGAATTTAACTAGAAAAATAGTTAATGGGGAAAAAATAGTAGTGATCATTTTAAAGCAGTGTGTTAATTAGTGATGTCAGAAAAGATATACAAGATCAAAATCCATATGCATTGCAAGTCTAGACGTTGATATAACAATTATTTTAGTTTATTATTGATGTAATAAAAGTTTAAAATTAATTAAGGTCATTAATTCATTATTCTAAATAATAATTAAGTGAGGGTATCCTTGTTCCTTCATCATTTTTCTCTCTGTGTATATGTGTGGCAGCCATTTTTGCGTGTTTTTACAGCATTATGTGGTGGGTTTTTCGCCCATGGTGAGTGGGGATGATGGTGGTGGTGTCACTGGGCGATGGCTGTGCCAAAGGGATGAGTATATGTGGTCGGGTGGAGCTGTAGCCGGAGCCGGTGCCAGAGCTGGAGCTGTCCCGTCTGGATTGCACGCTTCAGTTGAACGAACGCACAAGCAAATGTTGTTGCTCAATCGAAAGTATCAAATTGCCCACAATAACACTTAAATCCAGAGCGTCTATAAGTCGAAGTCAACAGCTGGCGGACCGGAGAGGGAGAGGGAGCTCTGCTGTGGCGTTCAGGGAAATGAGTATACCAAATAAAAATGTTCAACGAGAAACTGTCAAGTTGGCCAATAGCTTGTCGGCTAATCGAAGGAAAATATTTGAAATAAACTCCAAGATTTTGTGATGACCATCCACTAGTGTGGACAGTTATAGTGAAGCAAATACGGACAACAATCTATGATTATTATTTATTTTAAACGTTTGCTGGTTGCTGGCTAAAGACTAAAATAAATTAAAATTCGGAATGTCAAAAAGGTCGAAACAACTCAGTTATTGCAAAAGACTTTTCCAATTTAAATTTAACCCCTCTGACCGACCGCTCAAGACATCTCAATCGTGTCAACTTTTCTGCCTGCAATAAGTGTCATAAACTTTCCAATGTCATATTTTATTCTTAACTTTTTTTCTCCCGCCCCCTTTCTTGTCGCCTCTCTTGTCTTTGGGAAATCTTGGCCAGTATCGGAGCCAACTTATTCAATCGCAAAATGAAGAAAAGGTTGGCAGCCGGGAAGAAGTACAGAGTGAGTTGGGTCCAAAAGTCTTGCGCCAGAAGGCAATGCCAAGAACTTTTTGCTGGTTGCTCAAAAATTCGAGGAATTCGCTGGGAGATGGGTGCAACTGGGAACTGGGAACTGGGAACTGGAAACTAGAAACGGGGAACATGGAAAAAAATGTGTAAAAATACAGCAGCTAGCAACTGTTGGGCAATCGTGTCAGATATTAAAACATGAAATACATATTAAACGAGCAGTGGGACTAAGCGCAGGAATACCGATTGAAATGGCCGTCAGCGTAGACAGCAACGAAAGGGAGCTGTGGCGGTATGATGTCCTGTAAACATGAGCACAATAAGTTTGAAAATATATACAATACTCTATGTTTCTCTCTTTGCTATTTGCTAGTGCATCTGGCTTCCTGTTTTTCCCCCCGTCCTCTTTTTGTATTTTCTTTGCCATAAAGCAGGACGAAATGAGTAAAACAAAAAGCTCTGGCTAAAGGCAAGAGATAAGCGACCGGGGATAGAAGTTTTTCCTCATCTAATAGCCAAGCGCAGACACAGGAAAAACCTCATAGTGCCAGCTGGTGGCAGAAAAACAATAACAAAGGAATAAATAACTTCTGCGATTTTCCACAGAGTTGCAGAGAAGCATCCAGCATTCAGCATTCAGCCAGAGATGAGGAATCGAATAGCAATTTGTTTACAGAATACCAACTGCATGAATATTAGATTTGTTTTAATAAACAATAGAGAATTTATTTACATTTTGCTTGGAGAAAGAAAACTATTTTCAACCCTTCTGAGGTTAAAAGTACTTAAAGACTTTGAAATATCCCTTAAAAATATGTGACCACTAATGACCTCTGCTAATGCCAAATGTTCGACTTCTGATTACGAATGTGGCCGCGTTTGGGATCTCTGCCCTAACGAGCTGTAGGTTTCCTCACTCTGTCCAGGGTCAACATTAATATTTGAGCAACGTACGCTGCATCCTCTCGACTCTTTTCGATTTTTTCCCTGTGTGTATTTATCTGTTTGACTCGTCCTGCTCCTTGTTCCCTTCTCCCTGCTGCTGCTGCTGTTGTTGATTATTCAAGGATCAGAGCCGCACAAACAAAGCACATGGCAGCAGTCAGCGGAGGCAACTTCTGCACTCAGCGTATAAATTTCGCCGGCTGCAAACGAACTCCGCAAAATCAGCAAAAATTTTCTAGTGTAAAAACACAGTAACCGGGGAGGGTTAAAGGGCAGCGAGGCAGGGCGTGGCACAAAATATGCGGCGTACGTGTTAAGTGGCAAACGTTTTTCAACCCAAATCCCGAAAAACTGAAGCCAACTCAAGCCGGGGCCAAGTCCGTCGTCGTCCTCGTCGTCAGTCAAGTCAAGTCAAGTCACGAGGTTTTTGCCACGCATTTGTAAACTTTATAAATCAGTTCGTGTCGAAGCTAAAGTTGGGTTTTAGGGCTGACTTTGCTGTAGCAGGAGGTCTTATATATATAGTATATATATATAATTTTTTTTCAGCGCCAACGATGCGTTGCGAAAATATTTCACGTTATTTTTGTAAATTGCACACTTTGCGGCGCTCTCCACGTTGATTTGACAGACGGGATCCGTCGTCTAGCCCTTTCTGCTCTCGGTGAGGTTTTTCCCGCCTCTGAGTGAGGTTTTCCATTTGTTATATTAGTGGAATATATAGTAGCTCATGTGTGGAAAGGAACTTGTTGAAGAAAAAGTCGCATATGGTTGCAATTTAAGTAGATTTTAGAGTAATAACAGTGTATTCAAATGTATATCAAATTATTTTTAATCTTATTTTCCATTGTGAATAAATACTATTTTTATACTATATATAATACTATTTTTATACAATTTCAATCTTCATTTCATTATTAATAACATTTCTAATATTAGTTAATAATATTTTTTCTTCCATTTCTCTCTTTACAGGTTTGTACCTTCAAATATCCTTGATCAAACTTGTCCAGAGTAAGACATTTAATATTTGGTGTGGTTTTGTTAACATATTTACAATTTCCTTCTTTTTTTTTGTTGTTGGCTAATGAGAAATTCCATGGTTACAATTAATGGCCATTACGGGAGGGTTAATCGGTAGACAAAGGCAAGCCGGACGGGGGGCGGCGTATTCTGCCTTAATAAGCAATTTTTAAAATGCAATTACTCCAGCATTGTACACACTCCAGTGAAGCGATTGTGAAATGAATTTTTATTGAAAATGCACATGCAAACTCATTACGTATACGAGGCGTTGGACAAACAAGCGCCAAGCATACACTCACACACACAACCACACTCACTCCGCTGACCGCACACGCACACCACAATGCGCCAATCAATGCTCGGTATACACACATCAATACCATACACATACATGTGTATGTATGGATATGTACGAGTTTAATAACTTTGCCGCTACTGAGACTGGGCCCCGGTCCTAAGTCGACAACTTGGTCATTAGGGGCTTTGGCCGAAATGTTAATCACATTACCACAAACGTTATAATGTTTGGAGGATGCGGTTCTTCATCGCCTCCTCCCCCCCTTTGCCTGCCACTCAAGTAACAATAACAATTATTTTGACCAAGCACACGCACACACACACAGACACACACACACCCACAGAGCGATTCGCAAACGTCTTTTTTGCACTGAGGGAAAAATTTGCATATTGATCATTTGTGGTTTTTAGAATTTTTGTAAAATTGAATTGATGTAAAAAATTAAATATATATGTTAGACTTTAATGGCGTCCTTTTATGTGCAACAAGCTTAGGGTTTTATTTGCTTAAATGTATTTATATTCTAAGTTAAGTTTGACATATCATAAAATATATTGAAAATCTTGTCGATCACTTCGAAATGAATTACCTCTTAGAGCTTAGTCCCTATAATATGTTAACTTTAAGCTCTGCTTTGCCTAGGACTTATAGTTATCAAAATCTTAAAGCTTACTTTTGACATATAATCAAGAATATAACAAAAATAATTACACAGGTCTAAAAATATAGGGGTGCTGTGAGTTGTTGGAAAGCGAAGGTTAATTTCCAAAGAAATTTTGTGGCATAGAATCCGAATCCGGCTTCAGGAATAGCCCATCACGTCAGGATTTTAAGATATTTGAGGTTATGTACCCGAAAAATTAAGATTTTTTCCAACTTTTAAGGTTATGTAGAGTGCGCGAGTCAAAATTGGTGTGTTGTTGAAAAGCTGTTGTTGTGTTAGTTCTGACAAAAACCTTAGAAGACATCGAATGTCATCGACCTCTATCGAGTAGTCATTCCTTATTTTTATCCTCTTCTCCCAGTGTATGGCATGTGTGTGCGGTCCTGGGCTCATTGAAATAGTGGACCGCAATTCGGCTGCCTGACTCATCGAGACCGGCTAACTAGTTGAAAATGCAAACGCAAACCAGTATGGACGAACATAGACGGACCGCCGACGGCTAGTCCCCAGCACCCTTCCCTCTTTGTTGCCACCACCACCACCATCGAGGCAACAATATAATCAATGCCTCGTCTCCTCGGCACCAACCACTGTCCATTCCGCCAGAGATTTACCCCAAGAGCGGTGGTGAACGGAGCAGCAGCGCTTAGTTCGATCACAAACACACACGGGACACAAGATAGGGGGGCGGGTGGTCAGACTGGTGATGGGGCTTACGGACCATAATTGTTGGCAAAGTTACCATTTCCTGTATCCCCGGCTACACTTAGAGAAACCTTCAGTCAGGCAGAAACTTTGATTAGTTCAATCAATCGAGGAACTCGGCTGGAAGTAATGCGCCAGAAACAAGCATCTCAAATTAGCCAACCGAGAATGTGATATGAAATGTAAGGCGGCTGATGGATTTTGGCTCAGGTATTGGTTTGCTAATCTGATGACTTAAGAGATAATAACAGAGTTATTGTCCTATTTTGATTATAAAATCAATTGAGACCTTCTTGAATATTGATAAACATATTTATTTCTTAATCTATGTAAATAGTTAACCTGAATAAGATTATTGCTAGCGATTTGGTTTTCTCAAGGTAAATATTTTCTATGGATAAAAGGAATGGTCAAAGTATAATTTTGTATATGCATAAATAAAAGAATATAATATAATAAAAAAGTATAATAAATATACATAGTTTCAGTTACATTTTTCATAAGAAAACAGAAAACACTTCCTAAACGCTATTTTTTGTATTATTTCAAAGCTTGTCGTGCTTTATGGGAATGATAATTAATATCTGAATATAATCTCTCATATACATAATTTATTTTTTATAATATTAATATTTTAAATAAACCAAAGATAGTTTCTTAAAAATTATGAAGAGAAAGTAAGCTTAATTAATATAGGGAGCTAGCCTGGTACACATAATCCATTTCATGGGCTAAGAATATCCTTTCTAGCTATCAGATATCTCATATTAACAGTATATTTAAGTTATCCTTATGAATCTCAAATAATTTGTTGCTTTTCTTTTGGCGCAACCCATTGTGTATCCACGTTCGGGCAACAGAGATGAGATGCGGAGGCTGCCAGTGTGTGTCATCAAATCGATCGATACGAATCACAAATCCAACTGCGGCTGGGGGATGGACCTGTGGTGCCGATGGTGGTGCTGCTGATGGTGGTTCCGATGACTATGGTGGTGGGTTTTGGGATACGGATACGGGTGCGGGTTCGGGCTTGGTGGCTTATCCCCAGATCCCTTAACTTCCTGCTCGGTCTCTCCCTCGCTCTGTGGTCTCTCTTTTGTGCAGGATTTGCTTCCACTTCAATCATAACTGTGTTCAATTGTTGTTTTTATTACCACATTTTCCTTCACCTTTCCCGGAGTGAAACAAAGGCTGCGGGAGCGGTGGCAAATTGGTTGGCTCTACTTCCTCCGCCTGCTCCTGTCGTTATCCTTTGGCCCGTTTTTTTATTCTTTCTTTGTTTTCTCCCCTTTTTTTTTGCTGTGTTTGTGCTCCTTTTATGGTTTCAGCCCGAGCAACCTTTACATGGTGCTTATCTTGCGGCCTGTGTCTGCTCCTTGCCCTGCTCCCCCACGTCCTTGTTTCATGATTTTCCGCATGAGCAGTGGCCACGTGTGTGCGTGTGTGTGAGGGTGTATCTCTGCCCAGGCCTTGCAACAATTGCGCATAATATAAATTAATAATGCAACAATTGCATTTTGTTATGCTTCCATCTCCACATTGTTGTGCCACTGCTGATTTCATTAAATATTTTTGTTGCCCTCCACTCGTCCTTATCGGTTCTCAAATGGAGAGAGAGAGAGAGACTGCGAGTTGTCAGTGAGAGAGAGTACACTGAAATTTACAAGTTTTTAAATTAAAATAAAATCTTAAAGAGAAAAAAAAGGAAGCAACAATATATTTATTTCTCTGAAGGTTTTAGTAGTTTTTCTTCTCCTTTTCTTCCAGTTCTTGTTATTACCTATTCGTTGTTAAGATATATTTTTACATTTTTTAGGAAAGTGTTCTTAGATTATTTTATTTTGTGGCCAGCTATGCTTTTATTTCCTTTGAGTTTCTACATATTTATTTGTTTATTTATCATTTAACTCCATGCTTTTCCTACAGTGCAGGACTTCTTTTATTACTGCCGTCCCTCTCGGTTTTACGAGACTGCCGTAGACATGGGCATAACCATTAAGTGTGATCTGCAGGACCTTCCCGACCCCACATCCCCGATTGCATACCGACTGGACCTGGACCACGACCCTCCCAGCAAAAACGCCACCAAGTTACTGGTTCCTTTACGACCCTCCGTTGAGGTCGGGATGAGTTTTCCTTTTCTTTGCTGTCTCTCTCCTGCTATTGTTTGTTCTATCAAGTGTCGAACACGATACGTGTTGGGCTTTTTAATGGCAACTGGCGACGGTCTGCGGTGAGTGTAGTGTGTGGCACACGAGATTTGTAGTTAAACATAACTAATTACTGGCATGAAGAGATTACAGTTGTCCGCGTCTTGTAAACTGAAGCAGCTAAGTGTAATGATTGCAGGCGCACTTCAAAGAGTCCTTAAAGCTTAACACAGGCTTTGGAAGTCACTTTTTATGTGAGCCATAAAGAAACTGTGTCATAAACAGAGACATTTAATAGTAAAGTTAAGAAAGAACAATTTGAAAAAGTGCTGGAAGGCTAAGAAGTGTAATACTGATTTCCTTCTCGATTCTCTCATTTCGCCCTTAGTCACATTTTCTATTCCCCTCCTTATTAGGTTTCGAGACTCAAGTTAAATCAATTTCCAACTCTCCCGTCTTCAGTTTGCACTGCTCTCTCGCTTTAATTACGACCAATTTAGCCAAGGGCGGAATATTATTGGGCTTGGCCTATCAAAATGCCATTGACTAAGCAGAAACTACAAAGCCCAGAGAGGAGAGCTCATTATCAGAAAATATCAATATTAATTAGTGTGTATTACGTGACAAGTTCTAGCCAGTCGAGTCTCCTCTCAACCTACTTTCCCTGATGATAGTGTTCGGGGGAAATCTTGGGGAAAGCTGGTTATAATTGTTTTCCAAACGCACCATGGGAACGGGAAGAGGGATCGGAAAATCAACTAACCCGTCCTGGATGGATTAGCAAAGCGATTCGCAACGACATTAACATTTTCATCAGGCCTCGGGCCAGTCGCCATCCCCAATGAGTTGTTGACGTCGTAATCCATCATCGATGCCATTTGGGGGGCGATGGCAAAGGAGCTTTGAATTTTTATGATTATTATGTACATAGTTGTGCGAGGGGCGATAGACGTGGTACTATCAGCGTTTCAGCTGAGCTAACCATTTATCGCAACTCATGGAGCACGTTTCTCATTAGTCCGCCTGCCCTCGTCAGTGTCCATTGTGTTGACCTCCTCCTCGTTGTGGAACAGTGGAAGGATTATTTGCAGAAAGGGTTGATAGAAGGGAAAGTCGATTAACACACATTTAAATGGTATTTTTTCACTTTCTGTAAACGAAATCCCTGTTTATTTATGGGTATTCCTAATCAAAAGTAATATTTAAGGTCATATAGGAATATTTGTATTTTGTAAAGAACCCAAAATGGAAAATGTTTTAAAGACATCCTTAAATTTTCTAATATTTTTGGTCCATTGATTTTCGTGGCACATTGTGGTAGCGGGTGGTGGTGATGCCAAAGTGCCGATAATCATGACTGACTTCTACAAAGACTCTTTCTCACCCTGGCTGCCTTTCGTCCTGCGAACTGGGAACACGTTTAATCTGCTGGCCACAGATTTCTATCACTGTCACGACTGTTTGCGTCGCCGGCGTTGCAGGAGCTCTTGTCGTCCGCCGTCATGGCTGCCATTGTCAGCGAACATCGATACCGCCGGCTGTGGTGCGGCTTGGAGCTGGTAGATGGAGCGGTTTTTATTCCGGACTTTCAGCCTCGTGTCGGCTCCTTTGGGTTAACATCACTGAGAGCGCGGATTCGCCTCTTTTTTTTTTTAATGATACACAATTAGTGCGATGATAAATGGTCTGTCAAATGCAGCATCATCAGCAAGGAGCCAGCCAGAAGCCAGTCAACCCTCGCCAGTTGGGTACACTGTGGGAATAGTAAGCCTTTCTTTATGTTTTTGAGACTGAAATAAGTGGGTTTCGGGAGATTGTATATCAAGAAATAACTCGAAATAGTTTGGAAAGTAGTGAGATTTTTAGAAATATAAAATTTATCAGTATACTATGGTAAGATGATTAGATATTTTGATCAGTTCTTCGGGTCACCTTTAAACTGTCCATAAAAATACATCATCTGACTCCTTTTTTATTTATTTAATACATGGAACACTTTCTCTCAAGTGTATTTTTTTCCTTGCCACTTAATAACCCAACTGAAGTTTCTCGGCGCCTTTGTTGTAGTTTTCTCTATTGATAAAATCAGCTTTTTGCAGCGCCAAGTGAAACATCTCCGACAGATAGAAAGGATAACAAAAACGAAAAAAAAAATAGATATATACATAAAAGAATAAGAAATAAAAATAACAAGGAGAGGAGAGCAAACTAATGATGGCAGCACCCAGATATTGGATATTAATTGTTACAAATAACAAGATGCGCCGGGTGCAATCTCTCTCCATGGAGCCACCCTTGGAGCCTGGGACGCGCCTCGAGCGCAGGAAGCGACAGAATCAATTAAAATGACTGAAATAAATTGTAGACACAAAGTACTGGCTAAGGCTAAGCACTGAAAGGAGACTGACTGACTGCCGAGCGGATATCGGGGAACTAATTCTGATTAGTGTCGGTGGCAGTCTCAACATACATACATACCCCTCCCATTAAATTGGGGGATGAAGAGAAGGCAGATGGCAAAGCACATACATTTATCTTTAAATGCAATGGATAACTAAGTCACAAGTATATATTACAGCCCTCAATTAATTGCGTTAACATATAGTATGACATCAGCTTCAATTCGATGAGTCAGAGACCTATGACTTATACTTTGAAAGTATATAAATACTAGAATTTGTTGCCAAAAATATAGGTACATTTATTATCACTTTCCTTTCATGAAGCAAATTAAACATAAAATTGTAATTTTCTACCTTTCTCAAAGCAAGTTACTAATTTATTTATCCTTCCCTTTAAGAGCTCTAGCAGCTCTTGACTTCTGTGATTTCCTGCACTGCAATTAAACCCTTCAAGTACTTAATCTTTACCCCAACTTACGTCGCCTGAAATGCAAATTTGATGGCCTTCATAAAGGGAAATTATCGTTAGCAAATCAGATACCCTCAACGGATCGGCTGATGGCGTGGCAAGTGGAGTGTTTGCCTTGTGATTTGATTCGATTCGACATCAAAGTCAGAGGGACTAACATGATTTGCGTGGACCGTGACTGCTACTACGATATCGGTATAGTATTCTTGTTTGCCTCCATGTATCGTGCCACTAAGCGCACCCGCATTGTTATTGAATTGCAAATTGGCGGGGGGAGGTGATTTTCCATGGGGACGCTGAGATATTGGAGGCTGTCACGCCTCCCGGGGTTGTGTTGCATCATGGAGAGTCTATTACCATTGTTGTTCGCTGGGTGAATGAAATGTGAATCGCAGTGTGTTTTTGCTGCAAGAAACTCTATAATTTGAGATGTACTTTCTTGTTTTCGATTGCCATTCAACAAACACATTAATTTCATCAATTCCGTGCAAACCACACACGCATAAACCTCTCGCGTTGCAGTCACCTTGCCACTCGAGCACGGTTAGTTAACTTTTACCGCCTCGGAACTGAGGAGGTATACAAAAAAAAAAAGCACTACGAAGGATGGCAAGCAAACGGCAACAACGAATGCTCCTCCAAAGTTTTTCCTCTTTCCTTCTTTGCTTTTACTCCTGCCAAGACGCGAAAACTCACTCAAAATAAATGCGCAATTAATTTTCATGGTGAAACTCCGCAGAATCTTCTTGGACCAAAGGTTGAGGGCGCGAGAAGTTGGGGTGAAGTGAAATTGTTGTTTCCTACTACAACTTTTGCCATTGAAGGGCAAAAAATAATAATAACAAGCTGCTTGGGTTTGGCCAAAAGTCCACAGAACTTTGCTTAGAATGAAGGCAGCAGAAAATAAAAGAGGAAAAACCGAAACCAAGTAATGAAAGCCAGCCAAGTAAACAGCTGCGGGAACAGCAAAAGAAAATATTCTTTTCAATAAAAGTAAGCGTGTCAGATATTTATACGTATTCTTATATACTTACTTGCATAGAGGTTGTTATAATTTTATTCAAGAACCTGGAACTCAGAGGTCCTTAGGGAATAT
>JAEIIH010010839.1:0-15410 GCA_018904745.1 Drosophila orosa
TGGCTCAAGCTATAATTAAATTGAATTTACTGCTTGAATAATTTTAATTTCCTATGGCCACGATGCGCGTCCAGCGCCAAAACTAATAAGGCGCCAGAGACACGTACATGTACACCTCCTGAAGATGACGAGTGGGATTCCCAAATATATATGTACACATATATATGTTGCACCGTCAAATCGTCTGTCTGTCTTCTCCTTCTGCCACACATGTGTTGCAATCTCCTCGTGCCAGTTGGGGCAGAAGCGAACAAGTGCTGCGGAAATTACATTGAATGGAGGAAGATTGTGTACTTAAAGTCAGCTGAAAGACTTTATTTTGTTTTTATTTGTACCTTAAATAATTTATTGAAGAGCTGAAATAGCGTTTAATTTGGTTTTTTGTTTATAGGAATATTTCTATAAAGTGTGATGGCAAAACCAAGCTCTCCCATTCATTCTCTCTCTCCTTATTTTGAAAGTCAGCTTTTCTTTCCTTTAACTTAAATTATTAATTAATTAATATTAATTTACAATTATTGCAAAATTAATTGCATTTTTAATGCTTCAAATATTGGGTATTTATATATTTCCCGCCCACCACGATCCTGCGCTGCAATTAATTCTCCCCTCAAACATTTTAATCAAATGACAAAAACCGAAAATAATTTATTTCGTAGCTCATAACTCTCTGGGTTTATTAAATTTTATTTGCTGCAAAAAACAGGCTCTTGTGCTTGGCAGCAGTTTGGTCAAAAAACTAATAGATTTTAAAAGCGACTGTCGCTGTCAGCAAGCCAGCAAGAAAATTCGTGGGGGGAAAATGTCTGGGGGGAAAAGCGAGTTAGGCGATGTGATAAACGCGGCGAAATAAATTGGTCAACTTGCTGTTTGGCTTAACGGCCAGTCAGTTTGTTGTGACAGCTGCAAGGCGATATGGCAACGAACCAAATAGAAAAAATAATGCAACTACAGGTTGATCGATAAATAAATTAACCACAGACATTCATCTAAATATTCAAACTTTAAGAGTACTTAAAACAGGGTTATAAAAGTGTAAGACATATTTTTTTAAATGCCTAGTTTTATCTCATAAATAAACAGAACTTAATAAAAGAAACCCACAATAAACTAGTAACTTTAAGTGCTATTGAAAGCAATAAAATAAAAACAGAATAACAAGCACTTTCGCTGGTACAACTTCGCCATCAATAAGTTCATTTAATACACATTACTCAGGGACTCCCACTTCATTTTCCACTGTCATTTCTTTCCGCCTACACATGTCGCTGTGGCTATTCTTGTGTAATTTGCCATTAAATCGTTGTCAAACCACTTAATTGCCAGCCATAAATCTTAAAACGCAATTGCTTATCGTTCAGCCAGCAATTAAAACGAAATCAAATGGTCTAGCGACAAGTTTTTCTGGACAATCTTGATGGCTCACAAGACTCCTCTATATATATAGTATTACATTTAACATGTTCTTTGTTTTCAATTTTCTTTAAGTTCCACTAAAGACAAACATCGCTTCGCATTTGGTTTCTGCATTTGCATTTTATTTCCAATGGCTGCGTTTTGCAATTTCTTGGCAACTTTTTGTGCTCTCGTCCATTGTTTTTTTCGAAGGCAATTTCACTTTTCAACTTTATTCAAGCGAAAAATTGAGGTGGAAAAGGGGGAAAAGAAAAGACCTTCGTCTGGCATCTCTCAGCGGAGCAAAGGTGTAGAAACTGAAGGAGTTTTGAGGCTAGACAGGCGTTAAGACTACAGAGGAAACATGGAATATGGAAGAAGGTTTGAAGGGAAGGAAAAAGAGGATGCAACTAAGACTTGAGAGATATTCTGGAAAGGGTATTTCTTGAGAAAGTTGTAGAGAATTCAATATTTAAAGGGTTTTGCTAGGGTTTTCAAATAAAACCTGAATTATTCTTGATCTTCTCACATTAAATCTTCTATAAAACACTGAAATATCGTTTATAGTTGTCGTTTTGGTTTATTTACAAATCGTTTTGTAGATTGTTCGAGGTCCGAAAGAGAAGCCTCTATCCTCAGCACAGCAATCTAATTACATAAGCGTACTCTTCTATATAAATCTACTTAAGTATAGTCCTCCTACAGCCGCTGAGTGTAGCTGATGCACCAGGCGAGCAGTAAGGTGAGACCCAGTCCCAGGCCAGACAGAGCACCGGCAGAGCCTGTGAGTTCGGCGGTGTTGCAGCCATCCGTGGAGCACTTCTGGCAATGATCCTCGTTATCGATTTCGCACTCTAGCTCGCTGCCACATCCTCGTCGCAGCAAGCCATTGTTATACGAAGATACACAGACATCGTCCGGGGCATAAACGAAACACACAGTCAGGTGATTCGGTTGCTTGGCACAATCCGGATTAGCGACGGAGTTGCAATAGTGACAACGTCGACGATTACTGGGGAAGATCTCGGCATTACACTTGGCGCCCGAGCAGACCGAACAGCTTCCATTCGCGGTGCAGGCAGCACTGTCGGTGTTGCTAAGGTCACTCTTGCATCCGCGAATGGTCTTTCCATTATCCAGGCGGGTTATGCACTCCGAGTTGGGAGCATGGCAGGTAATGGAGGCTGTGATACTTGATGGATCCGAGGCGCACTCTAGCGACTTGCTGGAGTCACAGTACAGACACACGCCCTCGCTGGGCAAGCGACTAAGGTCGTTGCACTCGCTGCCCTGGCAAGAGTACAGTTTGTTCTCCTCCTGCCACTCCTCCAGGCTCGAACTGTTCTGGCTGCTGGCACAGCCCATAAGCTCTACGCCGCCATTGGTTCCGTACTTGGCAAAGCAATAGTCATCCGATTTGTAGGCCAAGCAAGCCTGGGACTTGCTGCTGGAGCAGTTGTCATCCGCACAGCTGTGGCAGCTCAACCTGTCCGCAGGATACGAGAAGGTGTTGCAGCCAGCTCCCGAGCAGGTGGCACAATTGGTTCCACTCTCGTCGGTGGTACAGTCACTGCGATCGTACAGCTCCTTGTCGTCCAGACAGGATCGGACGAGAGCCTCACCATTCAGCGCCACCAGACACTGACCCTTGCAGTTGCGCTTGCCCAGACCCGTCTCGGTGGGATCCGTGATGCAGGTCTCGTTGTTTGCCGAATTGCAGAAGGTACAGCTCACAAACTCTGAGGTAGCCCAGGCATCATTACACTCGTTGGACTTGCAGGTAAAGCATAGCTCTGGGTTCTTTCGGCAGTACCGATCCTCATAGTCATCCACATCGTCCGAGCATCCTCGTCGGCGGACAGTCACGCCATCGGCGTCAAAGACAATCTTACAATCCTGTTCCTTGTTCGGGGAGCAAGTGACAGCAGGTCCCAATGAGCTCAGGCAGTGCTCGCCCACGCAGGAGTGGCACTTCAGGGGGAGGGTCTGGTACATACCATACCAGCCATCATCCATGCGATTGGCCAAGTCAATGGCATTGCACTCACTGCCGGAGCAACTGCGGCAATTGCGGAAATCACTGGAGTCGCATTCCACGTTGCTGCTGCAGCCACGAGTGGTGACATTGCCAGCGAGGAAAGTCTTGCAGGTCTCCGTCTCGCTGACCCAGGCACAGGCCAGGGTGTAGCTGGGATCGGACTCACAGGTGGAGTCATCGGCAGAGGTGCAGGAGTAGCAAACTTGGCGATCGGCAGGGAAGACCTGGTGAGGGATTAGATATTGAATTCCAGGTGTTGTTTTTATAGGATTTAAGGTGTAGTTACCTCACGATTGCAGCCATCGGTGGAGCACGCCGTGCAGTTGGCATCGTTACCCAGTAGGCAGGAGACAAACGGTGACTGATCCAGGTCATACAGACAGCCACGGTTAGTGGAACCATCTGATGGGAGAGAGATTTAAGGGTTTTAATTTGGAATAACCCTTAAAGAGAGACCCATTCTCCACACTCACCATCTTCCAGCTTGGTGTAGCACCCCGTGTGCGGCATCTGGCTGCAGGTTTGGATGCTGCCCACAGCCTGAGCATTCGTGGCACAAGTGGGATCCTCTCGAGAATCGCAAACGGCACAACGCACCGGTGCCTGGAGCATCGAGAGCTCATTGCAGTTGGCACCCTCGCATACAGCAATGCGTTTCGTCTTCAGGATACTCTCCAGATCCTGGTTGCGGAAGGAGCTTAGACAGCCCAGCTGCTTCACATCGTTGTCCTCATCGATCCACAGATAGCAGCTGTCCTTTTCCTTGTAGATGACACACTGCTGTGACTGGGGTTCTTCGCAGTCCTCACCTTCGCAGGTGTAGCAGCTCAGGCGATCCGCTGGCAGATTTTCGGCATTGCAGTTATTGTCGTTGCAGGCGGAGCAGTTGGAGTCGCTGCCGCTGGCGCAGATCAGTTGATCCGCCTCCTCCTTGTCGTCCAGGCAGGTACGAATCAGATCCAGTCCGGCCGAGCTGCTGCCATACAGAGTAGTCATGCACTGACCCTGGCACTGGCGAGTCCTGTGGCTGTCACTCTTGGGATTGGACACACACGAAGAGTCCTTGTAGGAGTCGCAGTAGATGCAGGTCTTGTACTGACTTAGGGAAGTGGCATTGTTGCAGTTGTTGGACTTGCAGGAGGGACAGCTGGCCGCATTGGAGCCACAGTAGGTGGCAATCGCCGGATCCTCCTCGAGGTCATCCTGGCAGCCGCGCTGAATGACCACTCCGTCGGCATTGAACACGGTCAGGCAGTCCTGTTCGTTGTTGTTCTGGCACTTGACCGAGGGTATATCCGCCGCCTTGCAGGCGTCGGCTCCCTCGCATACGCGACAGGTCAGCGGCAGATCCTGCCACTTGCCAGTGTTATCGTCCGCCTTGGCGGCAAGATCCACCTCGTTGCAACCATCACCGTCGCAGTGGACACAGGTCTTGGCATTCGCCTCGCAGCTCAGCGAGGAGGAGCAGCCCCTATAGGTGACTCCATTCCGATAGTTGGTCACACACTGGTCATCTGCCTCGTACAGATAGCACACGGCGAGGCTACTGGGCTTGGAGTGGCAGCTGGCATCCGTATCCGAGTTGCAGACGTGGCAGGAGCGACGGTTGGTGGGATACACCTGCTTGTTGCAGGCACTGCCCTGGCAGGAGGAGCAGCTGGTGGAGGTGCCATTGTAGCAGGACAGGAAGTCATCGTCCTCGAGGCTGGAGAGGCAACCCCTCTCGGTGCTGCCGTCGGACAGAACACGGGAGTAGCACTCGGGGAAGCCGCCAAAGGCGCAATTCGTGGAGCTGATCACACTCGCCGGGCTGATGGCACACGAGGCATCCGTGCGGGAACTGCAGAGAGCACAGCTCTCGGTATCGGGTATAGATTCCAGGGTATTGCAGTCGCCGTCACTGCAGGTCAGCAGTCTCTTGGAACGCTTCAGCAGGTAGATATCCTCGTGGCTCAGTTCACTCAGGCAGCCCAGCGAGGACACCGATCGCTCCTCGTCGAACTGGATGTAGCACTCGTCGTTCTCCCTGTAGTTGGCACAGCTGCTAGCCACCGGTTTCTGGCAACCATCGCCCTGGCAGATCAAACAGCTCTGCCGGCTGGCCACCAAGTCCTCCGAGTTGCACTTGGCACCCTCGCAGGTGGCACAGAACCTCTTGCTGCCCGCGGTACACGCATCACGATCCTCCTTCTCCAAATCGTCATAGCAATTGCGCACCAGAGAGTAGCTGGGATCCTCGGTCTCGCCAAACAATGGCAGGAAGGCGGAGACACAGCGCTCATGGCACTGCCGCGTCTTGGTGATCTTTGAGGGATCAGTCACGCAGTTGGTATCCTCACTGGAATCGCACACAATACACTGAACGTACTTGTCCAGGGAGTCGGCGGTGTTGCAGCCATTGGAGTTGCAGCGTGGACAGGACGTGGGATTCTCGTCACAGTACGTGGAGGCGGCAAACACAGGATCGGAGCAACCGCGCTGGCTGACAGCACCATCCTCTCCGATGACGGTCACACAGTTGTCATAGCCGGAGCATGTGGTGAGGGAGCCTCCGCCCGAGGCACAAGCAGTTCCAGTGCACTCAAGACACTGAATGGGTACCGTTTGCCAGTTGCCCGGGAAGCCATCTCCGCTGACCCTCTCCAGATTAACGGTGTTGCAGCCATCGGCAGACGAGCAAACGCGGCAGGTGCGCGGATCCGACGGATTCAAGCAGCTCAGCGTGGAGCTGCATCCTCGGTGAGTGATGCCATCAACCAATGTGGTAACACAGGACTCCTCATTGGAGTAAATGGGGCACACGGTGCTGGACAAGCTCGTGGGTGTGGTGGCACAATTGGCATCTGTAGAGGAGTCACACTGGTAGCACTTCCTGCGATCCGCCGGGAACACACTCAACCCATTGCAACGATCACCAGTGCAGGTCTCACAGAGTTCTCCTTGGCCCGTCTGGCACTCGTAGAAGTCATCGCCGCCCAGGCTGGACAGGCATCCCCTAATCGTGTTGCCCCGACCATCGATCTGGGTCACACAAGCCGTGTAGGGCAGCTTGGAGCAAATGTCGGTGGTGAGGAGCTGGTTGGGATTGGTGGCACAGCGTGAGTCGTCCAGGGAACTGCAGATTAGACAGGTATTGGGATCGGGCGTCGAGCCCTGGGTATTGCAGTTGGGTTCCGAGCAAAGTATAATACGCTGCTGGGCCACGAGCTCCTTGATCACCTGCGTCTCAAAGTCACTGGCACAGCCCATGGCCACCACGCTGCTGTCATCGAAGGCGATATAGCATTCGTCCGCCTCCCTGTAGGCCAGGCACTTGGTGCTAACCACGTCTATGCACTCGGAATCGGTGCAGATATAGCACTCATGTGGGCTCTTAATCACATCGTTGTCATTGCACAAGGATCCGGTGCAGGCGGTGCAGTTGGCATGAGTTCCGGCAGCGCACAAGGTGCTCTCCGCCTCACTCAGATCATCCAGGCAGCCGCGAGTGGGCAAGAGGGCCGAGTCCCAGGAGGAACTGCGCGGATACAGGCCTGTCATGCACTGACCCAGGCACTTCCTGGTCGTCGTAGGCTTCTCCCAGGCACAGGTAGAATCCTCATCGGCATCACAGAAGTAACAATCGACATAGGCATCCAGGGACAGGGCACTGTTGCAGCCATCCGACTTGCACTCCACGCAATTGTCCCTGTTGCTGTCACAGTAATCGAGATTGGCCGCCTGGACGGCGTCACTGCATCCGCGGGCCACCACCTTACCCTCCGAATTGAAGACCGTTGAGCAGGTTTGCTTGTTGTTACCCTCACATTTGGTGGGTTCACCACTGACGGTGGCACAACTAGCGGCATCGTTGCAGTCATAACAGCTCAGGGGCAGATCGGTCCACTTGCCGGGCTCTCCCACATACGAGGACTGCAGATCCACGACGTTACAGTCGGCGCCGGAGCAAACGCGGCATCTGCCAGGCTGAGATGCATCGCAGTTCAACTCCGACTGGCAGCCACGACGAGTGCGTCCCTTGGACAGGCTGGTAACGCAGACATCATCCTCGGAATAGGTGCGACAATGGCTAGAGTAGCTGCCGGGATTCAGAGCACAGTCAGCATCGCTGGAGGAATCGCAACGCAGGCAAGTGAGCCAGTCCGTGGGATACGTCCCCGTGTTGCAGTTATTCTCGCTGCAAACAGTGCAGTTGGTACTGCCAGAGCTGGTGCATTCATCGAAGAGGGCGTCATCCGTGTCCATGAGGCAGCCACGTTTCAAGACGCCATCTGCAAGAAGTTAGAGGTTAGTCTTAGATTGGGAAATAACTAAGAAGGACTCACCTTCATTGAGGAAGGTATAGCAATCCGGATAAATGTAATGCTGACAAACAGTGGCCAAAGTAAGTGCTGGATTTTCTACGCAGGAGTCAGAAGAAATGGAGTCACAAACGTTGCACGAAACGCCTTTAAGCAGCTTATCCTTGGTGTTGCAATCATCGCCGGAGCACAAATACAAATCCCGGCGATTGGCCAGTAAGAAGGTAGCAGCCAAATCGCTGGCACAACCCATGGCCTTCACGCTCAGATCACCGACATGGATGTAGCACTGATCCCCGGACCGATGGCCCAAACATAGCTGGCTTCCTAACTTGTCACAGTTGGAATCCTCACAGAAATTACAGCTGAGACGATTCTCTGGGACATCAGCCTTGTTACAAGAGGCACCCGAGCAGGACACACAGTTCTCCAAGGTGCCTGCGGCACAGGCCAGCCTATCATCGTATTCCAAATCATCCAGGCAACCACGAGCCAGATCCAGTATAGGATTCGCCTCGGAACGATTACGAGGATACAGACCAGTGAAGCAGCTACCCTGACAGGACAAGGTACGAGTGACATCTCCCACCTTGCGGACACAGTCTGGTCCATCGTTGGCATCGCACAACAGACAATCCACATAGGTGTCCAGCTGCTTGGCATTGTTGCAGCCCGACGACTTGCAGAACTTGCAATTGCCAGAGTTCTCGTCGCAGTACTGCAGCAGCTCAGCATCCTCGTAAAGGGTATCAGAGCAGCCACGCAGGACCACCAGACCCGACTCGTCGAAAACTGTGGCGCAGTTTTGCTCATTATTGCCCACACACTTCCTCAAAGTGCCCACGCTGGCTCCCTGGCAATCGGTACCGTTGCAGGTGTAACAATTGACGGGGGGAGTTACGAAGTTCTCCGGATAACCGATGTTGGAGCTCAGCAGATCCGCCACATTGCAGTTATCCTTGCCGTTGCACAGGCGGCAGTACTGCTTGTCCGAATCATCGCAGGAGAATTCCTTCTGGCAGCCACGATAGGTAACACCATTCACCAACTTGGCACTGCAGCCCTCGTTCTCCAGATAATAGACACACGGCTCGGCGGCATCCGGGGCGGATGAGCAAGTGGGATCGGTCAGAGAGTTACAACGCTGACATTGACGCCGATCGGCGGGATAGATGTCCTTATTACAGTGATCACCCTCGCACACCTGACAGAGTCCAGTGCCAGCAAGGCAGGCGGTGAGCTGGGCACGGGGCAAACTGCTTAAACAGCCACGCTGGGTGATGCCATCTGGGAAAAGGATAACAAGGATTTAGGATTGGGATAAGGATTAGGATTGCGAGAATTATACTCACTTGTCACACGCGTCATGCAGCTGGTGTAGGGCTTAACTCCGCAGTTTCCAATCAAAGTGATCTTGCTGGGATCTGTCACACAGTTGGGATCCTCGGAGGACTCGCAGGCAATGCACTTGGTGGGTTCCGGCAAATTGTCAAAACTATTGCAGTTGGTGGTATTGCAGAACAGCAGGGAGTGGAAGTTATCCTCCACATACTCCTCATCCAAATCGGACTGACAGCCCATGGCCTGGATATCGCCATCGTCATCCCAATAAATGTAGCAACTATCCTCGTTGCTGTTTTCAGTGCACTGACTGATAGATGGATCCTCACACTCCTCACTGCCGGAGCAGTGATAGCAGCTTAGTCGTTCGTCTGCCAGATTCTTCACATTGCAGTTGGGGCCAGAGCAGGCCTCACATCGGGCATCGGTGCCGGCAATGCAGGTCTGCTGATCCTCGGCATCCTTGTCATCCAAACAGCCTCGCACTGTGACGTAGTTGGAGTTGATGATGGATCTCCTGCGCAGAGCAGTCATGCACTGACCATTGCAAAGGCGATGGGTCTTGACATTTTCCGGATTCGATTCGCAGTCTTCGTTTTCGTGGTCGCAGTAAATGCATTCGTTGTAATCGTCCAGAGAGCGGGCTGAGTTGCACTCGTTAGAGTTGCAGTTGTGGCAGTTAGCGCTGTTGGCATCGCAGTAGATGCTCCAGGACTGCTCCACCACCTGGCTGCAGCCCTTGGCTGTTACGGCTCCTTCGGCATTGAAAACAGTCACACAATAGTCCGTGTTGCTGGCACATTCGGAGGTTGTGGGTGAAGAGCAGGCGGTGGTGTCGTTGCAAGTCTCACAGCTAAGAGGCAGGCTCTGTCCCCACAGGCCAGGCTGACCATCTTCCAATCTCTTGAGGTTGCCTGTATTGCAATCCGCTCCCTCACACTTCTGGCATTTTCGGGAACTAGACGAGTCACAAATCAAAGACTCACTGCAGCCACGAAGGGTGTTGCCCTCGTTATCAATGCTAGTGATGCACTGCTGTTTGCCAGTGTGGAGCAGACAGAGGGCACTGGCGGAAGGCGAAGCCTCGCACTTGTCATCCTCGCTGGAATCACAGATCTGGCAGGTCAAGCGTTCAGCGGGTTGAAGCTAGAAGGATAAAACTCAAATAATATACATCTTTGTATAGTAACAACCAAAAGTAAACCCACCTTCTGGTTGCACTTCTCTCCCGTGCACCTCAGACACTTGTTCGAGTCGCTATCCCGCAGACAATCCAGATATTCCTCATCCTCCAAACTAGTGAGGCAACCTCGCTCGGTGTGTCCATTATCCAGAATCCTGGAGTAGCAATCGCTGTTCACCAGACTCTCGCACTGGGTTTCGGTGAGCACATTCTCGGGCGCCACGGCACAGTCATCATCTGTCCGGGAACTGCACAGTGTACAGGTCTGAGGCTTGGCCAGAGCAGATTCCACATTGCAGTTGTCGCCGGAGCAATACCACAGCTGCTTGTTGGTCTCCATCAAGGTGACATCGCTTACATTGTACTGACTGAGGCAACCCATCTCATAAATGGTACCAGAAGCATCGAACTCGATAAAGCAGCTCTCGGCATTATCGTCCGAGGGCACGGCTCGGCAGGTCTGTGACTTGGGACTAGAGCAATCTCCCTTACAGGAATTACAGCTGCCTCGGACGCCCAGGTCCACTTTATTACAACTGGCCGTGCTGCAGGCTACACAATTCTCCAGGGTGCCATCGGCGCAGGCCTCTTGATCATCCAGATCCAGGTCATCGATGCAACTGCGCACCAGCTCCAGCGGAGCTCCCACCTCAGTGTTGGTGGGATACAGGGCTGTGATGCACTGCTTGTTACACTTCCTCGTCTCAGTCACGAGTTCAATGTCAAAGACACAATTGTCATCGCTTTGGGCATCGCAAACCACACATTCCAGCAGAGTCTCAGTGGATTTCAGGGAATTGCAGCCATGCGACTTGCACTGGTAGCAGTTCTCTCCACTTGTCGTGCAGTCTGTTTCCAGGTTATCGCTGCAACCTCGCTGGATCACAGCTCCATTGGCATTAAAAATGGCCACACAGCTTTGGCCATCGTTATTCAGGCATTTGCGCAGGGCTCCAGCACCGGCGGAGCACTCTTCGAGGGTGGAGCACTCGTAGCAGTTAATGGGGCCCGAATGCCAGTTGTGGAGAAAGGCATCTGAAAGTAGGATCATTTTTATAGAAACTGTTGCATCTTTGTGATTTAACACTGAAAATCTCTTTGATTAGCTTAAAGAACTAAAAAGTTTGATCCTCCCTAGATAATACCTTTTATAAGTCCATAATTAATGGCACCATGCGGCTCTTGTTACGTATTAAAGACTGTTTTTTATGGGCCAACTAATCGGCCATCGATTTTGGCGTTATTTATGGCCATCGATGTCCATTGGCTGCCGTTACCGCATTGTCGCGATCTTTTCGACTTCTAATCTCTGGCTAATAAATTAATAATTACTTTGTGGTAGGGCCCATAAAAAATTGGGTAATTCAGTGCCGATCACAAGGGGCTTAATCTATACGGAGAAGCGTGTTGAGCTACAAAGTATTAAGGAAAAAGGGAAAGTGAGGGAGAGTACTTCTTACGGAGTGCCGGTTTCATTATATAACTGATTAAACTTTTGCCTAATAATTATTAAAATAATATTAATAGCTCATAATAAAGTTTTTAAATAAATTTAGATACTATCTATGACTGATTGATTTTAATTGAGAGAAAAGTGTATACTTTGGTCTCTAAAAAATTCAGTATTTAATCTACAATTATCAAGGTTATTAAATAAAAGCGTGCCACCTTACAAAGTCCAAAATTCAACTCGTAATCTTTCTTCTTAACCTAATCCATATAAATCAATTTTCTTAGATTTTTCAAGCACTCGAAAGTTCTGATTGCGCCTTAAAGTGTTTAGCAATTTGCAGCAACGAAAAAAATGGTATACTTTGTACCCGGAAATTGTAGCCAATATTATTAGTTACACATTTATGTCACCTCATGAAGTGGACTGTATTTATTGGGCAGATAAAGGCCATACTATATAGTTATTAAAATCATGATTCATAAATGTCGGCGATCGTTTGACGGACATGCATTTCCTTCATTTCTCTTGTCCGATTGGGGGAATAACACGCGCAGATAATACTTTCCGCAGATTAGATAGGTCTTTCTCCATTTTATTTATATTTATTTTAAGGTGTTAATTGTTCATGGGATTTTCACAGCTATGTATATTGTTTTTAGAGGGATAGTTTTTGGGTTTATATACGGAAAGGTTTTATGGGGAACTATTATTAAAATTAAATTATTAAGGCTTCTTTTTTATTAATTTACTGCCATGATTTCATGATTAATTAAGTTTTAATTACACTTTTTAATACAATAAATGTATTATGTTATCTGAAAAAGGATTAAAGTTCATTGAGAATTTCACAGTTTGATTTTATTTTTTCGTAAAACTTTTGAGCAATTTGATTTATGGTCTTGTATCGTATTTTCACTTTTCTTTCTCAATTATCCTTGACCGATTTGTCGCATTATTTTCACTTTCACTTGGCTTTATCCTTAATCCTTGATTTAATAGGAAACACCTACCACTCGATGGGCTTAGCACGAGAAGTAGCAAGGCTACTCCTGCTGCGATTGCTTTCATGATCGCTTTCCAGGGCCACTTCAGGCCGTCGACAAGTCGCGCGTATTAGCCACAAAAATGGATTCGGGCAACTAATTTGTAGCTGGCCAATGTGAGGCCTTTTATAGATTTAGGTCCCAGCGATCGATCGATCGATTGATGTGTCGTCCTATCGGGGCTGTTTGATTATTGCCTCTATATTAGGGGCCCATATTACGCGCGGTCTGTTGCCATAGCTCTATGGCCGATAAAGAGCTGTTATTTATAACCGATAGGAATTAACATAAAAAAGGCACCAACAAATACCCTATTGGCCGAGAGATAAGCCGGCCATAATCAGGCGAAAAATGTAGGCGATGTGAACACGTTTACACGACGCGATAACAGGGTAGAATATATGTTGCCTGATTGGGAGTTGGGTTTTAGCCTTGTTTGTCCAACTATTGTTAATTGCATTGCGTTTTTTTTTTTGCACTCCACAAACTATAGTATCTGCGAAGGCAAAAACGCTTAAAGCTTGGTCAATCGATAACCTATTGGTTACATTTAATCGATAGTTGGTTTTGGAAATACATCATCCACATGGCGCCTTTATTGGCTGAGTTGTAAATCAAATAGTAGTTGCTGGGACTCGGAAAACCCCAGATATGGGCTTTCCTAAGAACTTAATCTCTTAACGTATATTGATTACTTTTATGGGTTTTTATTGAACTTTAAGCCAAGTTATTGGATAATGTCTTGAAATCGAAGAAAAGTGTGGCATTCATCTGATTCATCACATTCTTTTACTTTATTAGATTTGATATGGGAATTACCCAATTATTTAATAATCTCTTTTTTAATCTTAATCAAAACACAAAATAAAGCATGAAAACACTTCGGAATTATAGTAGATCTTATTTCACAATCCCCCAATCTTTCCTACTAAAAATGATTATATAAATAGGTTCTCTTATCGTTTCTTGGATTTTCGTCATATACTCAAAAGCTTATCTGGCTTTAATCTATGAAAAAAAAAACGCCCAACATAAGCACCCAAAAGATTGTAATTGAAGGCAGCAAAAAGGCGGCTTATTTATGGTCATATCATAAAAATTAGTTTAACAATAGTCCGTACATAGATTAAAAGTTTTTTGGAGAAGGTCGTGGGAACTAAAAACTAAAAAAAACCAAAGCGAATATTCCCAACTTATTTATGAAGATTGTAAATGCCAAGTGCCAATTGAGCAAAGATCAGCAAAATGGAAACTTGCAATCTGAAAGCTGAATTTGGCTTAGTTGTTGGGGGGATCTCTGTGGTTGTTGAAGTTGTTGGTGTGATTGTTGTTGGAGTTGTTGGTGACACTGTTGTTGGAGTTGATGGAGAACTTGTAGAGGAACTGGTAGAAGAACTCGTAGAAGAACTTGTGGAAGAACTCGTAGAAGAACTAGTGGATGAACTTGTTGAAGAACTAGTTGACGTACTGGACTCTGTTGAACCAGATGAACTTGTTGTTGAGTCGGTTGTTGAGTCTGTTGTTGAATCGGTTGTGGGGGAATCATCCTCCATAACAATTTGATCATTGCAGTGTGGTTGCTCCAAGGGGTTACACAAATGGCAATTCCTATCAGCCAGACACTTAACCTGATCCGAAAGAGTTAAAGAACATCCTCGTTCCACAAGATCTCCCACAATACTCGAATAGCAGAAACTTCTGCCCGTTCTGGCTATAGAACAAGGTTGGGCTTTCAGAAGTTCAGGAGCTTCGGCACACTGGGTGTCCTTAAATAAAAACATATATATTAAATAGCACATAATAAAATATATTAAATATATTTATTTTACACTTACCTGAGTACTATTACACTGAAGACAGCCAGCATGTTTGGTGCCGACATTGTTGCATTTATTCAAAACACAAATTTCACAGTCAACTCCTGTTTTCTTGCCGCCTTCTCTACAATTTTCCCTCAAATTATCCTCTAATCTTTCCAAACATCCTTGGGCCTGGACAATGCCTCCTTGAAAAACACTGACACAGGCATCCAAGCGATCCGAGCACGCTTCCTCTGCACTGTAGCTACTCCTCTGACAATTAATCCCTCGACAATAGTTACATCTTTCCGATGCCAGGACATGGCAGCCCGTAAATAATACGAGCACCAGCAGAAATTGAGAAATATTAGTGATTGACATTGGGAGAAGGCAAGTTTAGCATTGAAAGGGTCTCAGTCGCTGGCCAGCGCTTTATATAAATTCTGGTCAAGAGAGCCCTCTCAGATATTCCATCATAGTCGATAGTCGGTCTTGAGTGTGTAAACAAACATGTTAAGTGAATTCTCCTTTCGTCTTCTCCTCGGTAATTGCATAAACAATATTGTTGTCTTTGCGGGGTTCCTTAAGCCCAATTGCACTCAAGTGGCCTGTGGTCTTGTGGGGCAGCTTATAGAGTAGTTCCTTAGTCGCAAGTAAATAAAAAACAAGTTTACAACGTTAATGGAACTTTTTTTGCCATTAAGCGGTTATCTGCTGCGATTAGACAAGTTGCCTGGACAATGGCTTAGAAGGAATGTCGTTGAGAGATAATATTTAAGGGGTTTTCAGTGAAGGTTAAAGGTTTTTTCGGGTTACGTGACCTTGTGTGAATTAAGAAAAAATATTATGTATCAAAA
>JAEIIH010010851.1:0-21695 GCA_018904745.1 Drosophila orosa
GGGTTTTCAAGGAGTTCTGTAATTTTTGAGCAAAATTTTAGATATTTATAAGACAAAGTTAACGAATTAAAGCGTAACTTTGTATAATCTGATATGTTATATATAATATCTATTGTATACTTTGAATTGTTTAATTTTAAAACGTTGTTTATAATAAAAAAAAAGAGTTAAAAAAAGTGAATTACCTTTAGCTGCTTATTTTTATGTTAAATTTAGTGTGTTTTTTAGTGTTTTACTTTGAAAACTAAATTTTTCTCTGCCTGATCTTCACAATAAGCATGTGTTTGATTACAACCCTTTCCTTCGTCCGTTCCCCTAACAAAATTTCTGGCAAACGTAGTCATTTTTGAATTCAGTTAGGAACATGCAATTACACGAAGGGATACCGGTATGGGCACATATCCTGCTCATTCTCCTTATCTGCATCTCTGGCTGCTGGAGGAGCAGCAGCATCTGCAGCATGTGCAACTCGCATTTATTCCTGGCCCCCCAGAAACATGTTTTTGTATGGCCATTTCTGCCTTCTCGTTAAGTCATTTAAATTAGATTGCATTTTTGGGCCAACGTGCTCGGCATATTCGATTATTTGGACACTGTGGCAGGGATTTACCAGCAGTTGAAACTAAAAAATAGTTGAATTTTGATCACAGTAGAAACATTTTTTAAATGGCGTGATCTTGCTAATATTTATGCTAGCAAAATATTTATAAATAGGAATTCTGGAACTTTTACTTACATTTTGCAATAAAAAGAGTCCACACAACCTCTGGCAATTGTGAAAAAAATATTAAAAGCAGAAGGGAGACCCAAAAAAAAAAGGAGAGCGAGATACAGACAAGTGTAAAGGCAGGACAATACGCCACAGCTCTAGACACAAAGGACATGCAGCCATGATTTTTATGAGCTTGTATTTATGTGATTTCCTTATATCCCTGCGGTGGAGGCCCCTGTGATGGCCATGGGTCCTGCCGCCAGGACACACAACACACACAAGCACACAACAATAGCGGCAAGTGGAATATATGAAATGAAATTGCTTCCCATATTGCTCACTCTTCTCCGCAGATTGAGGTACGTACTACGTACACATGCTCTGGTACATTTATGATTATTAAATTGCAAAAAGGGCGTATTTTTCTGCAGGAATAATAGCTAACTATTCGATTTCGCAGTTCCCCCAAGAGTTGAGTCCACTTAAATGTTAAATAACTGAAGGCATAAACCATCGTTTCGCCTCATTAATTTAATAGTAAGAACAAGGGCCTCCTGCATTTATGTAATTACCCGCATACTCAATAATTTTGTTTAAATACATCATAGCCGGGCATTCTTAAGTGGATTTCACGAATTATTCAATGCCACTTAAAAAGACGAAAACCCTTTTTATTTCATTTTTGTTTATGACCGATTTTAAATGGCACAACAATAGTCCGTCCGTCCTTCCGAGTATCCTTTGTGTTGTTAAAAAATAATCGTAACTTTTATTAATTGACACGACAACTGCTTGTGCCGGATTTTTGAATTTTAAATAATTCCCTTTGATGGCACAGCAACTTCCACGATGGCAGTTTAATTGTGCGGCCAGACTGCGGGGCAATAAAATAATTTTACGATCCCTTTCCTGGCCGGCAGCACCTTCTCCCTCCTCCATTCTGGCTCGTCTCGCAAACGGGAAACAAGTGAAAAGTTTGAGTTGATTTTCCAGCAAGGAAAATCCGTCCTGGAGTGGTCTGCACTTTTCCCCTCCATCTTGGTCCTTATGGCCTGCATTTTGTGGTTGACTTTCGTCCCAGCAAAAGGCGACAGCAGTCGGAGGTTCCCTTATGACGGCAGCTTTCCTACACATCATGAAGTCACTGGCAAGTAATGTCAATACATATGGTTACATGGAACACAGAGCACGGCCAACGAGTGCACACCTGCCAGGTGCTGCACAAATAGAGCAGAAACACAACTCGCATGAAGATAGTCTCCTTTTAAGGTTTACTGAACCGATTGAATAGGAAAAGTGAGCTGAACGATAGGAAACGCACACTTGAAACCAACAATTGAAATGTATTTAAGTTGAAGCACATATAAAAATACATGAAACAGGGAGTAAAGAGGATTTATTGGCACACTAGATTGGGTCTTCTATGTAGCTCTATATACATTTCCTCAATTTCTGCTGCGTGCCACGGAGGTCCTTTGCAAAGCACTTTTTTTATTCTTCAATTTATGCTTTCTGACACATTAAAATTTCTGTTATTTATTCCAATTCCTTAAATTAAAATAAATTCGTTGAACAAACGCTCTAAAATTTTCCCTAAAACTTATTACTCTCACGCAGTGTGGTCTTGATCTTATAATATTTTGGTAAACTACTGAGGAAGCTGAAGCTTAGGTAATAAATATTTCAATAACTTGGGACTATACCCCATAACAAAAACATTTTTCTTACATTAAAAACTCTTTAAAATAAATAATAAAGGCACCAGCAAAAATCGTTCTTCTACAGCTATAAATCTCACTCCCTCATATCCCTTTTATACACTTAACACCAGATAATATTACTGCTTAAATTTGTTTTCATTTTTCGGATGAACTCCGACACTTAATTTTTGTATCAGAATTCACTTTCTCACCATCCCCTAAATTGCTGGGCATTATTGTCGTGTTTTGCTTGTACAGAATGGGAGCAGCAACATGACCAAGTAATGCTAGGCATAATCATAAAAATCCCCGGAGCGTTGACTGGCGACGCCTTAAAGCCGCAACCACAACAGAGTGCCAGGACTCAGTTCGGCAGACCCCGCATCCTGGAGAGCAGGATGTGCTCCGGCTTGGTGTCTGCAGATTAACATGAAGGCCGCGCGACGCCTCGCTGCCGCTCACTCTCGGCCATGATTTAATTAAAGTCTACATGTGCTAAGTAGATTTTATTCTTTGCTTGCTTATTTGGTTTATTTGCCTATTTTCTGGCATCTCTTGCACGCTTTCCGCCTGCTGGCCATAATTGATTTAGGCATTTACTGCATTAAGCGGCACTGTCGAGTCTTCCTCATACACTGGGTATTATTTTAAGAGGGAAAAGAGAAATTTGCTTTGATTTATTCAAGGAAATGTGGGCTGTAGCCTTAAGGGAATCTGTTTTCTACTGATAAACTCATACACTAGCTAACTATTATATAAGAGCTGGTTATTATAAGTACAAATCTTGTTAATTTGAGATGTAATTAATATATTTGTGACAAGCTTTGCCATAATTCACTTGAAGACCAAACCCTCACATTTCAATAATAATTAATTAACATATGTAGAACTTAATTATATTTCCTTAATTAAAGGTGTTTTGCCAACTTACCTAATGACTTAATTCCGAGTGGCTGCTGTTGCTGCTGCTGCTCCTGCATTGCCCAAGTTCTCGAAATGCTTATAATTACCACAATAATTGGCGTAAGGATGCAGGCCAAGCATTTGCCTGGCGTGGCCATGGTCCTTCTGATTGTTATTGTTTATTTACTTTGAGTTATTCACCTCAAAAGCAATGGTTTGAAGGTAATTTTACACCTCTGTGACGGCACATTACTTTGAATTATTTGACAAAAGGCAGCAGTCGCCTCTAGAGTTCATTCTGTAAAGAGAGGAAATCATTTAAGGCAATTAGTGAAAATATTTCACATTAATTAAGATATATTTGGTGGCCTTTTCAAAGTATTTTGTTAGTTTGGATAATAAATAGTGTTTATATTGTGGTTGTGTGCTCTTCAATCATTTCATGGTAATCATTTTCGCAAATACATCAGAGATATATTTTATATATTTTAGTATTTATATACCATGATAGAAAAGGTAATTAAACAGTGTACTTGTGTGAAATATGTTTTAATTAAGTAAACAAACTATTTCCTCGGTTTTAAAAAGCTAAATTTAGGGGCGAAGAACTTAAATGAAACAGAGAACTTCGAGTATGTTAAAGTTAATTCTTTAAAAATTAGACCACCAATTACATTTCCAATTAAAAAACCGATTCTTATATATTTGTATATACAAATCTTCTTATTTGTTGTTTATAGGACAAATATAATCAGCACAAATAAGTGAAACATTATCGCATGTTTGGCCTGCATCAAAATCAATACTGAACATAATTTAATTTGAACAAACGGCGATATTAACCAAGGACCTTCGTTCGTAACAAATGGCCCCCTCATTCGCATCATTTATCCCGTATCAAATAGCTGTCGCATTAATTTTTTCTCTCTGTTGTTTATGTTTGTTAAGCCCCCATATACATATATATATATATTGGCGAGTTGCTTATCGCGGACATGTCACGTGGCTGTCCATGTTCTTGTCCTTGGAAGCTTTATCCGAATGCTAACAACTGCATTAATATTTACCTCCCGCATGGCGCTTTTTAAATAGTTTGTTTTATTATTGCACCATAAAGCACTGACATAAAGGTGAATGGGTGTTGGCGCAGCCTTGATCACTCGCAAAAATGCAAAGGCCAAAATCCAATTAAAATGTTAATTTTCGCAGCACAAACGGTGGCAAAAGTGATATTTTGAACCAGGAAAATCGCTGCCAAAGAGAAGACTTTGTTGCTGGGATCTCTCAGGTAATCACAGCATTTAAATGTTGCTTTTTTAAATGTTGTAATGAGCTGTTCGGTGCCACGCCAATTACAAACTGTGTGTGTGGCTATAAAATTAACTTAACAGTGCAGTTGGTTGCTATTGTTGTTACCTTTTCCATTGATTGTTAATTGCATTTTGCGGTTTTTACCCTTGCCAGTGGCTGTCGCTAATTTTGATACATCTTAGAGGCTTACTCTACCATTTGGCTGTAATTAACTTTAGTCATTCATGTGTCGAGTCGAGCCCACTTTGTCTACGTGAGAGCGTCTTGTCTGGCTTTTGTCTCCTTTTGTCTACTACCAGGCATAAATACAAGTTAATTAAACAAACCAGCCAGACTGGGGCCTGGCCTACACATTAATCACCTGGACACTGGCCGAAAAGCCACACAAAAACCACCTGGAGACCACTTGATCTCTCTTAAAGGAGCAGAATTCCCACACAACCCAAAAAGGCAAAACCCATCGAAGCAAATTCAATTAGAATGAACACGAAGGAGCAAGCATTTCGATTTCAATGTCCTTTTTTGAGATTGTCTAGCTCACAGGACATATGTCCTGCGCCTAGAAGATTAATGAGCGACACGCTCATCTACTTCCATTCTTTCAAGCGGCACTTAATTAATCGTCAGGAAGGGGAAAGTCGCGAAGGCACAGACGAGGTCCTCGGCCTACGTTTATTAGAGCCTTTAAAGCTGGTCCCGGAAAATATGTTCATTTAAATTAGGGAAAAATACTAAGAAACTCGAAGGATCGTAAAACAAATTAAGAATCCTAACTGGATGCCTTTGAAAACTTTGGCGCTCTCAACACTTTAACATTTTCTCTTTCGACTTAAGTTTTTAGCTACTTTTGAACAGAGTTTTGATATTGAACAGGAAGCTATAAACCTTAAATGTATTTAAGATATGAGAAAACTTTAGTAAACTTTACCAAAAACTGATCTAGGAGGGCACTTATGTTTAAATAACTTTACATTCATGTATTAAGTATCAAAAACTAGACATATTTATAAGTTTAAATGAATTTTATAAGGTTGCAGCTTTGTAAAATTCATATAAATAAATAATATTAAATCAGAGTCTTTAAAATAGCCCAAAAGAATACATAAAGCAGGAATGTCTGGGCTCATAAATTCGGCAAACTTCCAAGTACCCATAAACGAATATGTTGAGAGTTGCAAAAAAAAAAAAATAAACCAACAGGTCTTCCTCAACTTTTATTCCTTTGAGAGAGGAAAAACGCCAATGGGACTGGGCATCATCATCGTCAGCATTAAATTGGTCAATCAATTGGATGTACTATACATCATATCAGTAAAAGTTGAAGTTGAAGAAAGTTTAAAACTACACTTATTATTAGCGGCTTGTGGAAACTTTATTTTCCGACCAATTTCTGCGAAACTTTGAAGGCCCCTCCCTGGAATTAATTACACGCCCTCACTTTTCGCATTGGCCACAAGAACGAACTCATGAGAAGAAAATCAGGGCTCATTTCAAAGTCAATCCATAACACACGTACTCATTAGGTCGCGGAAAAACTTGAAGCAACTTCAAAAGCAGATAAGGTGTAGCGTGAGAGCGAGAACGACGAGAACTTTTGAGAAAAACTTCCACCTGAACAGGGAAAAACTTTGATTTGAGTCCAAGATAAAAAGAACAAAAAAAAAAGCAAAAAGGCAAATACAAATTTTGTGCAGAAAACTCTCCCGGACTTGCTCTGTTTATGCAACTGACACAGAAATTTGAGCAGAAAATATGTGTGATTTGTTTTCCACTCGAAGTGAAAAAGTTTCCTCGAGAAACTCTCGGAACAAATGCATTTTCGATTAGTCCTAAATCACGTCGCGCGGCTGTCTGGATTCATTTCCGATGGGAAGTCCATGCTGGACCTTTGATTTATCTGTGGTTTCCTGCGAAGAACTGAAAGAAAATTTAAGATTTTAAGTATAAACTCACATGGGACTCCATTTAAATGTTGTGTTTTAAAATTCCAATGATATGATTTCAGAGACTGGGCCTTGGAGCAATATCCTTTCGCTTGCCGCCGTAAGCGGCCTCCTGTTAAAAAAACTTCACTATCTTTTCGTTCTTAGCACTCCACACTGAGAGAAATTCAAGACACCCGTTTTGTTCCCGATTTTCAGTGTCAGCTTTAAGACGACTAAAAGCCGCAACACGTTGAGTGGATCTTGAGACGGCGTGGCTTTCCGCGACAAAACGCAACACTAACCGTAACGAAAGCGGCAACTACGATATCCTTCCGATGCGAACGATAAGGAGTCGTCGGAACCACAGCCGCGCCAAAGGATAAACACGTGCGCCTCGACTTGAAATCCATTCGATACTGCGGTAACCGAGGTCCAGAGCTTTTCCGTATTGTTGTTTCCTCCTCGGGGCGAAGCCAGCGTTCCGCCGAAAGGACGATGTCAACACGAGTCCTGCCAGCCACGACGAAGGACGGCCGAGTCCTGCTTTGCGGCGAATTCGGTTAAATCCCGGTATTTTAAGGGGGAATTCCGATAGGGGAAACCTAAGAATCCCCGTTTAAGGAATTTAATTTGATATTTGAATTAGATTTTGTTTTTTTAATATTAAGCAAATATAATAATCTTGGAAGAATTAAAATTTACGAGAGTTAAATCTACCTTTTGTATCCTTTATTAAGAACCCTCATTTTGGAAAACCAATTGTAACTAATTTTAACTAAAAACGGAACATTTGATATACTACACATTTATTAATTAATTATTATTACCAACGCAAAAAATAATTAAAATTCAAATATTTTTTTGTAATTTTTTTAAATATGCAATATAAAAATTAATATTTGTTGTTTTTATTCTTCTGAAGCATTTGCCAAGCAGTTATACTGCTTTAAATTTTTCCCTCTATTTAATATCCCATTAAAAAACATAGAAAACCGTTTATTTCCTGGGATATTTTAGAACTGCGTGGCAACATACAGACTGCTTTAAAATGCAACAATTTTAAGGGGGAATACAGACTGCATTAAAAATAGTCTCTTATTAATGGTAAATATTCACTGCTTTAAAATAACGGTATCTGTGGACTTGTCAGCTCCGAGCTGCGTGGTAATTAGAACAGCTTCTTCCAATTGGTATATGCATTCACTGCTTTGTCCAATTGGGATATACTGCTTGTTTGAATTTGAATGGGATAGCACTGCTTCTAACTAACTATGATCTGTATTACCGACCATTCCAATTGTTTTTTTCTTATTGGCATCAGAAATATAGACTGCATTTAAAATAATCTCATTTTAAATACTCTCGTTTTAAAATAAATTGACTGACGAATTAAAATGAAATAAAATATACTAGGCGAAAGCAGTGAAAGTCTATCCAAATTGTAAGCAAGAGTTCAAATAACGCCGCGGCTGCCACTTATATCTTTCGGCAGTGTGGCAAGCGCTGTAAGTTCATTTTCCCGGTAGTGTGGCAGCATTACCGAATTTGAATTTGAATTAAAATGAATTTTGAAATGGTTTTTTTTTTACTTACTCTTTTGCTTTTCGGACATAAGTAAGGCAATAACCCGAACTATCCTATACCTTCCATTTCGGGTCAATTTTAAAAGCTAGCTTTTGGTAGCGCAAACTTCCAGCATGGCCGATATTTTAGAATTACACCGAGTTAGCCTCTGAAAAGTCTACTTAGTTGTTGTTTTGCATTCGTGCAAGCACTCCAAGGTAGTATTTAAGATGTGTTAATACAGTTATATCGCAGTCCTGCTTTAGTTCCCTTCAAGGGGCTCTGTCACCAGTATAACACATATTGAAAAAATAACAAATGTATATTTAAAAAAAAAAATCCCCAAATAAATGAAGAACAACGGAAAGCTTTAATTGCATTGAACACTCAACAGTTTAAAGACTTTATTTATTTGATCGATATCCGATTTATTGCATTTTTCTCAACATTTATCTGCTGCAGTTGTATTGCTAGTATGTATGTATGTATTCTAGTACAGTTGATCTCATTGTTTTTGGCAATTACCGTTATTATACCGTTATGTTCATTTTGCAGGGTTGCATTTTCGGCTTACTGACTAATTAATAAGTAAATTGAATTTCGAAAATCTCTGATAACTTTGTTGTTGTCGCATTTGTTATTTATCTGTTGCTGTAGTTTTTCATTTATTTATCTGAGGTTATATATGGAATTAAAGAGGTTCGCTTATGTCCACTATTGCACTTTGCATTGCTAATGCGTGTTGTTAACAATTTGTGGTTGTTGTTTGTTGATTGGCAACTTCTTTGGGTTAAATGCACTTTTCATATTGCTGGGCTGGATAACTATTGTGATCGGGATGTGGATGTATGTACGTGTTTCGGTGTTGGGTAAGCGCATTTGCATCCGCTCCATGTGTAAATATATTCCTCTACATTATTGTTTAGTACTGCATTTGTCTGCATCTTTAGTTAATATATATATATATATTTATCTATTTAATAGCCTTGCATAAAGGTTCATCTTGATGTGTTTGCCTATTAGCATGTTTGTTTGTTTCTTGTGACTCGCAAAAACAGTGTTGTAATTACAAAAATATATGTACTTCGTGTTATAGTTCGGCTGTTCTTGGAAACTTAAGCACTAATACAATAAACCCGAATAAACGCAATAAGTGGATTACGATTTAAATATTTATTTGCTTGTAGTTCGCAATTTGTAAATATGCCATTTTTTTTCACTTATTACAATACAAAAGGTACGAAAGGCGCGAGTAACTCCGTTGGACCGGAGTTTACACTAAAAATTGACTTAATTGTGAAGAGTTTTTTAACTGAATGAAAAATGTCTCGATCTCCCAAAAATCAAAGCTTAAACTTAACATTATATTTCTTGGATTTGGATATACATATGTATGTATCTGTTGCTTTTCAGCTTAAACTTAATATTATAGTTGTGGGGGTGGTAGTGGAAGTGGGAGGAGGAGTAGAATTTTTCTGGCTTAATCATTTTGTAATACTTATTTTCTACATTTGCTGGAAAAAGTGAAGGTGACAAATGGGCGTGTCTGGGTGTTTCTGTTGGTGTGTCTCTCTCTTTCTATATATAGGAAAACTTGACTGAAAAGCGGCAACTAGTTCGAGTATCTGTAATATGCGTTTCTCTTAACATTTGAAGGAGGGAGGATCTCGTGGTCCGTTACTCGGCGCGGCAGAGCAGCGAGGCGAAGCGGAAGAGCCTCATCCAGCTGAAGAGCTTCGACTCCAGTAGATTCTCCTCCGCCGTCGAGGTCGTCATCGAGACCCGCGACGAGTTGGAGGACTTGCTGGTCCGTTTCTGCTGCATAATCCTGGGCGAGCTCATCTTCATTATCGAGTAAGTCGTTTTGGCGGCTTCTGGTTGCACACGCCACAAAGTGGACGTGGGCTACGGGTCACAAGCGTGGAACAGAACGAGACGCGCAAGCTGCAAGGAAACAAGTAATATAGGGGAGGATTAGTCAAGAGCTATTCAAAGTGGCAAGTCGATGGCTCAGCCTCTCAGCCATCGAGTGGCTGCCGGTGACATTTGAGCGTCAGTCGGCAAATCCCCGAAATCCCCAAAAAAAAGCTAAAGGACGTAATGGGTGAGAGAGTCCCAGATCATCTGAACGAGATGGTAATAATATGTCAAAGTTTTCTAGGGTTCTTGGCATTGAAATCTATTCAATTTCAATATCAAATAAAAGGCTATACACAATGCTGAAGGTTTTGCTGAGTTATCTTATTTGAATATCTAACAAATTGGAAATTGTTATAAATTGAAAATCTCCATACAAGTTACAAGGCAAATAAAATTACAATGCTTTTGAGTCCTTAAATATTTTATAGCTTACTTTTCGATAGCTTTTTTCATTCGTTTTAAATATTTATAATAGGATTTTTGAATTTTAACTCATAGAATAGTATATTTTTTAGCTTGAAAGCCAAAAAACCTTGTAAAACACAATAAGCATTTAATTTAATAATGTCCATTTCACCGAGATTCACAGGACATAATTTAAATTAAACATTTTGATATAAAATCAAAAGACAAACTCATTTTTCCATCAAAATAAATAACTGCAACTGTTCTGTTAGGCCCAACAAACAAATGGAACTGGTTTTATTGTTAACGAAGCTGCTCAGCTCCAATTGAAATGCTCCATTGGCTCCACCAGGGCGTAAATGGCCAGCTCCATACACACACCCAGCACACACTCGAGGCTGGCACAAGCCCACCCATCCGAAGCTGATGACCTTGCCTATGTGCACTGGTAGATACTCAGGTATATATATACAAGCATATGCCCAAAAAGAGGGCCGAATCGAAACGCTGCATGCTCCAGTTTTTCCAGATCTGGCTAAAGCCAGACATCAGCAGTCGCCGAGTCAATGACAAAACTCAACGGTTCGTTACGGATAATAATAAAGGAGAGACACACACGAAATGGGCTTTGTATGTAACTCACACACACGGAGAACTAAAATTGATGTTTGCTTTAATTGGACAAAATCCTGTTTGGGCTTCTGCTTTCCGTCTGCTGTCCCTGGCCAGAGATTACATGCTGCAGTGAAAGATTGTATGTTCTACGTCATCTGTAATTATGCAATGCTACATACATATGTGCTGAGCCATTCCCACCCCGAATTTCCCTCCCACCAGCGACTTGTGGCAGCAAATTAATTTCAATTTCCAGTCAAGTTTTTTGTGTGTCTACATCTATGGCGACAGTCCGAAAGTGCAGTCCGCTCATAAAACATTTCCATATATCATATGCAATAAAAAAAAGAAGCAAGCAAAGAAGCAACGACAGCAGCTTGTCCCATCCACGCGACAACATAAAAATATTGTTTTGTTTTTTCCGCTCGTATTTGGATCCCTCCAGATTGTTGTTGCTAAATAATTTTCTACTTTGTATGTTTTGTAAGCAATCTTTAGCTGCTGCTGCTGTTGCTGCCGCTGTTACATCTCAAAATACGCCTGCGCATTTGCTTAGCTCATTATAATGCTGAGATCACCGAGATAGCCATTCCACTGAACATTTGGGAGTACAGTGGGCAATGTGGGCCAAATGGCAACTAAATTCTAATTAGTACTATTAGACATATTTAAAAATAGTCTTGTAATTTGGAACGAAATTTATGTTGCCCATCTGCATGGGTATTAATAAAATCCTAAGGATGTCAAAGAAATGGAAATTAAAAATGTAGTAAAAAGGTTTGTATTTTAAAGTGTATTGCAAAAAGTAATATAAAGTAATTATACAATATTTGTAGGGAAATCAAGAAACTTACAGTAATTGGGTTTTAACATTTGTTTTAACAATTGGGTTTTAATTAACTACCCAAAAAATAGAAACTATTATATTCTACAAAATACTCATGTATAATAATACAAATTAAAATGTTCTTGTATGGCAAAAAAGTGAACTTATCCCCTAATCCCTAATAATTATATCTAAATGAATTCTCTTATCTAAAATTATATCTATTTAAACTTCAAATTATGTTTCTTATTATTTATTAGCTCTGCACAAATGATGTTATAAAGATGTTATATTATATAGGAGTTAAAGATTAATGTATATTAAAGAAAAGCTGAATCTATCTTTGACACATATTGTTGTATATGTTAGCCCGAAGCTTTATTGATGAGAATTTTCGTAAATTCTTCAGTGTCAATAATAGAAAATCACCCATTTAAATTAACGCCCAAAGCATTTCAATTTCAGGTTTACATATTTCCTTTTGAAATCTACAAATCTTTTCCCATTCCCCCCGCCGACTTGTCTACTCTACATAATTTCCACCTCCGCCTCTGCATGGGTTTCCATTTCTTCCTCTGGGCCTTGACATAAACATTTCGGGAATGGGAAATATTTTCTGTTTTCGTTGCTGTTGTTGCGCTTTAATCTTTTGATACTACGAATGCAGCTGCTGTGGTGTCAGTTAGACAGAGGTGGAGAGAGATGGGGGGTTTGGGGATCGTGTGCTGGTGTGGGCGTTTTTAAAGCTAACGGGGAAAACACGATGCTCGCCCACATTTACCCCTCCAATGCCTCCCTTCCCCCCAAATATGCCACTTACTTCAATGCCTTTTTTTCTACAATATTTCACAACTCGTGCGACACTTTTTTTACATACTCTAGCAAAGGGTATTTGGATTGTTTTATTATTTTATTTCTTACTTTAATTAAGAGTTTTAATTTGATAAGTAATGAAGGTTGCCCATAAAAATTATTTTTTTCTTAAGTAAAATTTAAGAATATCGGGTTTATTATATACATCAGCGAAGGGCACGCCGTGGCTCAATATGCTCACGCTGCTCAAACCGTTAACTTTTTTCGGAGGCAGCTCGCCGACCTGCTGCTCAAACCGTTAGATCTCATGCCCTCCGCTGATATACATAAATATTTCCCTTTAAAAAAAGTTTTTTTTTTTTTGTCTTTTAAGTTTAGTAAATACTTATTTCTTCAATAATTTCCTAGACCCTACATTACTTTTATTATTGTCAAACCGTCAATTCCTAGCAAAATTTGCATTTACTTGAATGTTGTCTGTTTAATTGAAGTTTTTCATAAATTTAAGTATAATTAGGCAACGTGATTTAGCCCTGTGCTCGGCTGTAGCTTTCCTACTGTTTTTATTAATAAAGATTTTCCAGTCAGGGTATTAAATGTCTTCATAGCTTAAATTAGCATTTTTTCTTGTTCATTTTCCGTTTGGTTTGCTGGTTGACTGCATTGTGTCATGTGGCAACTAATGATTGAACTTTAACAATTCGGCCTCCCTGCTCTCTATCTCTCTTTCTCTCTCTCTCCCTCTCTCTCTGTTTCTCCCTTTCTCTCTCTCTCTCTCTCTCTCTCTCTGTTTCTCCCTTTCTCTCTCTCTCTCTCTTTGTGGTCTTTTTCTGTTCGATGACAATTCCAAGGCATTTGTTTTATTGGCCATCCGCTGGCACCGCGGGGCGTATGCGTGATGTTTTTATTGCCGTTAAATTAACCGAATGCCGCCCGATGGCTCGATGGAGAAATGGGTGCCAACATGCAATACTTTAGATTTGGTATATCCACGAACATATTTTTATTTTTTTTTGGGGTTTCGTGTGCCAGCCCTTGGGTCATGTATTTCAATAATATCCTGGGCGCCATCTCTTGATCAAATTTATGGGTGTCGAGTGTTGGAAATCGAATACCATTGATGGCGACGCTGTGTTTCGTGTAATTTGTGGCCCATCAACGTGTTCGATGAGGTTTTATCATCACCCACACAGTAACATATTTTAGGGGCTCTTGAGATCTCTGCCTTTGCCCAGTTGCATGACAAATATTTTCCATTTTCCACCTAATTGGCTATAATTTTATGTCACTCTTGTTGATGTGTGCCGTGTGATTTTGTACTCTTTTTTTTGTGTTTGTTTTGTTTGTTATTCTTTATTATTTTTTCCCATTTTATTGCTTGTCACCCGACGACGTTCACATTGACCCACTTGGCGCATGCTGTGCCACAGTAATAACACAACAGCAGCACAAAATAGCAAACTGCAGTTTGAGCCTGTGCCAAATTCAATTATCAATTTGCGCTTTTCATGCATTTTTCATTTTGCAACTCTACGTTTTCCCCCATTCGCTTGCCAATTCCAAATGCGAAACACTTGGGCCCCAAAAGTGACAGTTGGAAAGTTGAAGGGGAGGGGGCAGGGCAGGAAAAGCTAGAAAATGCTGAAATGCTGGGTGAAGTTGACATTTCGACGACGACTGAAATGCTGTTGATAACACCAGTTAACCTAATTTTGTAAATTGGCTAAGCAGAAATGTAATTGACATTTATGTACATGGAGTGGAAGCCAAAGGGCGCATTTAGCCTGAAATCCTGTCTCATTTGCAAAAGGCAATAAAAGAGTTGGAAATCGGTTGGCAAATTAAACTTCTATGATGACAGTTTATAGTAAGAATATATAGGATATCTAAATTTTGGTCAAATAAATATTATCATAGACAAAATATCCTTAACCAACTTATAGACATTCGTAAAAAATACCAAGCAATGATTCTAAGTTTAGGAACCTAAATCTTATTAAGTGTAACTACATAAACTTAACAAATATTATTTAATATTTATATTTGTTACAAATTTGGGGGTGCTTTAGTAATCTTTAGGGATCTGAAAACCCTTACAAAATATCCCTAACCAACTTATAGACATTCGAAAAAATACTAGCGCAAGATTTTAAGTTTTTGAACCTATTCTATATCTAAAATAAAATGCAATTAAAATCTTTAAAAATTATATAACTAATAAGTCACGTATTTGAACTTATTCTCTCCTGATATTCACTCTTGTCCCCTACTTTTTATGACCTATATTTATTTCGTCATTTATCGTTATTAAACCTCTGTTACTTTTAGCATGCACCTGTTAACTCACTTTATCGTTGCTTCCTGCTGTCGCCTTTCCCAATGTTGCCGCATTGTTCTGCTATCGTTATTATTATTACAGCTATCTACTTTCATGTCAACGGGCTCAAACCACCTCCTCCCTACCTCAGTGACTGCTCTGCATCTGTCTGTGTCGCTCTGCCTGTCTCTATCTCCGTCTGTGGCGGTTTCAATTGCATTTCAAATGAACGTTCCTCCCTGCGGATCTCTGAGAGATGCAACTGGGAACTGGGAAAGCTGGTGTTGTTATCAAGCGCGTGCCACTTGAGCGGTTCGGTGACTGACGGAACCGCAGTCATGGCGACCGCAAACAGCGACCCACTGGCACGCCCACCTAGACCCAGTGTCGCCACACCGCCCACTTAGACATCCGTCTTAATGAGGCTTCAATATCACTTGTCAAATTGTAAAACACTGCACATGCAAGTCTAGGAAAGGGAAAAGATTTAGGAATAATAAAAGTAAAAGAAATGTCTTGAAGATTTAAATAAATCTTTGAAAAATAAATAAATAATCAAAGAGATTAGAGATTAGAGGCCCAAGAAGTACATAATATGTTAAGCCTTAAAAGAATGGCAAACACTTTAAAATGCTGATAAAGTCAGCAAAGGTTAACTGACTTACAAAGAAATCATAATATCTAAAGTTTGCAAAATAAATGCATTCATTGAGAATATTAGTATTAATCTTAAGCAATCAAAAGCAATCTCAAATGTTTAAAGAAACATAACTTAAAATACATTACACAGGCCGACAGCATTTCAGAATCAAGGAACCAGACTATATTTTACTGATAGTCTTCGATCTTCTAAACTCGAATTTGCCCTAAAAAAAATTCCTATATGTCAGGTTTTAAAAATATTTCAACTCAAAATTTCAAAATGGGCCGTTCTTTAGAATTGCAAACGGAAATAGATCTCAAGAAGTTCGTTGCGGCATCTTAAAGTACTATTCTTCCCCTTTAAGATCAGTTTTTAAAATTTGGAAAAATCTTTATTGGCCTCCGAGATATCGTTCTTTGAATTTATATTGATATTTGTCAAATTCAAAGTATGGATATAAGTTCAACAGACAATAGCTCAGAGTAAATAAAAGTTCTAAAACTTGAATTGAATTTTAATATATATAAATGTGTGAACTTAAATCTATTATATTTTGCTCAGTGTTCTTTATAGATGTGACTATTGTAATGTGTGAGACTGAGAAATATAGAGAGGCGGCAGATCTTTGTAAATAGATAACGATATTTAATTGGGTCAAGCGGTACTTAATACGCATATTACGCTTGATTGCAAAACTGTTTGATTGATTCAGTGCAGCCCAAGTAATAATCAACTGGAAAACCTTGGGGCAGGCTTGAACATATACATATATACGTAACATTTTCTATAAGCATTACATGACAAAATCTTGGACAGATCCATAAGCTTCTTGTTTTTGGGGTGCGCCATGATCTCACCAAAAACTATGAACAACAAATAAATGACATCACAGAGTAGTTGGTTGGTTAGCCGAGTTGGGGACCCGTTCAACTTGAGGCGGCAATTAGAAGGCAATATTCGAGAGATACAACTCATAAATATTAACAATGCACACACACTATACTGACACTCACACTCACACGTGACAGGCAGATAATGGGAGTTCAAAGATGCAAAGATACACAAACACACTACAGAGAAGAAGATGGGAAAAACCTGAATAAATATTTATAAGAATGCTAATTTTCCGATTGCAGCGCGCTGCAGTAACGTAACTGTAAAGCCAGGGAAAATGAGCAAAGGGAGGCTGCGGAGAGAGAGAAAGAAAAGTGTATCCAGCATGTTGTGTGTTTTGGCCCAGAACTGCACTCAAGCAGAGAGGAGGCCCCCCTTTTTGGCGGTAGAAGAGAAGGGGAGAAACCGCAAAAAAGGCGGCAAGTGCCCTGAGTGTTTTCCCTGTAGATTTTTTCCCAGTTTTCCCCCGGCGACTGCGACATTGTAACAGTCTAGTTAACTTGCTGCAACTTACAAGCGAATGTATCTATCTGCTACAAGTTACTTTTTTCCCCTTCGCCCGTATTTGTTCCCCGGGTTTCCCTGTTGCCCTGTTGTCCTCCCATGTTGACTGACTTTCGAAACGTGTTGTCATGTAAATTAACCGAAAACAAAAAGACGCAGAAAGAGAGAAGTTAGTTGAGGAATACGAGCTACATGCAGCCAAGCTGCAAGTATCTTTCGGAACCCAGAACAAACACAGACACACAGCCTTAGAGGTGAGGTAGGTGCAGGAGCCTGAGAAAGACAAATATAATTGACAATGAAGACCAACAGCTGGAATGAGATGCAGACATCGTTTAAATGGAAAATTGTTAGACAACCAAAACGGCAATAGACCCGGTCTCGTAAGCACCAGTTGTCAGCTGTTTTCGTGAAAACTGCAGCCAAGAAAATTTAGCCGCTGAAGCGAGTAATTCAGATGGACTCCACTTCCACTCAACCATCTGCCGGGTCTCTAAAAAACCCACAGAACTGAGATTAACCAACCAGAGGAATAACCAGAGACCATAAAAATCTATCAAGTAATTAAACCATAATTATTTTTCTTTACACAATAAGTATCTTTACCATTTATATTTATAAATAAACTTAAGAACCCTGCTCATCTATAAGCCTATATATTTATTATACGCACCGTACTGTCTGGAATAATTTGACCCATTGCGAAATCTCGCAGCGGAATACTTTTTGTATTTCACCCATTTAGCCATAGCAAAAACATTCCCCAGACAGATAAATACATTTCCAAACAGACCATGCCCGATGCCATTATGGCGAGTGCGAACCAAGGGGTTCCAATAAAATACTATATGTATAACCCAGAGCTCCGCCACTATGGCCACAATGTCCATTTCCTGTTCTTTTGGCACGACTATTACGCATACGCCACGTAGCCAATACAAATGCAAATATTAAATCATTATTGCGCATGGAAATGCCAACGTAAACAATAACAAACACTAAGCCGAAGGCGAAGGAAAAGCCAATAAACAATAAGCCGAAATAGGTGGCCCCCCCAAATATAAACCTGAAGAAGAAAACGACCGAGGAAAAGAAACACTGAAGAGGTTGGCTTCGAAGTTCAAAGTTGGCCAAAAGAAATTGCGCGGTCAGCGACGCTGCTCATTAGCTAAAACCAAAGTCCCATTGTGGCCAGCTCGTTAGCTTCGTTCGAGCCATGGTTTTATGGCTCTGAGCCCAGTCTAGCCATAGCCCGTCTTACATAATGATGGGAAAATCTTTATGCTCGCGCCTGATAAGAAATGCGGCTCACATTGAACTCTGGCGCTGAACCAAAGCGAAATAGAAAATAGAGATAGGTATAGAGATCGCTTTGCTAATGGGACACACAGCGCACAATTTTCTGGGCATCGTTTTATGGCTCGTTAAATGGTTTTAAATAAATTAATGAATTTACCAAATGAACCACCACCAACGGAAAAAGTCCCAATGAATTTCCAATGAAGGAGCCGAATTTTAATGAATTTCAAAATGAATAACAAAAAAAAAACTCAAATTAAATCTTAACGATGAAAATAACAAATTAAATTTCTGTTTATGGCGGCACCAAGGGCGCAATGGCGCAAGTAACATAAATCAAAAAAATACAAATTGTTAAAGAAGTTTAAAGAAATAAACATCTACTTTATGGGAAATTATTTCAATTTCCTAAAACCTTGTTACAAAATTTTGATTCCAACTAGATTATAGATAGTCTTTACTGAATTATACCAAGGGATTTATTTACACCATTATAATAGAAATTTTAATTAAAAACATTATATTTATCATTTTTTAAACTTTTATAATCACTACTATAAGTTTTATGTAATAAAGGCTTTAAAGTATGTAACTTTTACTTCTAAATTTAGACCTGGTAAGAATTTCCACTTGACAAACGCCAACAAAATCTTTAAAACTTTAACACCAACTGGATTTTCCTCCATTTCCTCCGATGGCTTAGAAACTTTCTGTGCTGACCAAAGGGAATTTACTATCCCATGAGTTTTCCAGCTTTAACGCTGAGCATTTTCCATTTCAAGTGCTTTCATTCGTGCCCAATGCATAATTCAGAACACTTATTCGACGGGGCCACAAAATCAACAAAGATGACGCTTGGAAAATATCAAAAGACCACACGCAAAAGTCGGGGAGAGTGGGGGGTTTGAGATTGATAGAGAAGGGGTCATTGGGTTTGACCCCAACGTTTTGCATGCACAAATATGTATGTATGTGGGATCAACCTTTTCGAAACCTTTTACTGCCAGTTCAAGCATCATCGCATCGATTTTCGATTAAATCTAATTGACATGACGGGTCACGCCTTCTTCCGCCCGTTTCAGTCTAAATGTCTGTCTGTTTTCTATGCCAAGTTTGAGCAGCTGCCCATTTCCACTGGCCATTTTCAATTTCCATTTGACATGCTCCGGAATTTTCAGCAAGTCCTGCCCATGTTCGCTCCTTGTTTGGCTTTCTGCGCAAATTGTTGTACATAATTTATGCCATTCATCGTTGTCGGCTTTAATTTTTTCGTTTTTTTCTTTCTCGCTGGCAAAATTGTTTCAGGGGCTCATCGCAAGCCCCAAAACGGATGCCTTGTCATTAATTTTCAGCTAATCTCAATCAGTCAAAGGCAACGTGGAAAAATTTACTTGTTTAGAAGGTTAGAACCATTTCCATCCATAACTCAACTGTGAACTCTTATCGGGATTTGGGTGCCAAGGCTTATTTCGGTTTTTTCGGGGCATTAACTTGGCTGCGATGGGAAATTTCCTGTCTTGGCTAATTGAATTTTCTAGATAAAATTGGGGAAAGTTAACAAAGAAGTGATGTAATTGCATTAGGACTTTCATTGGGTTTCGTGAGGGGTTTAGTTTGATTTGCGGGCAATTAGACAGGAGAATCTAGTTATTTCTATTAAATGTTGTATTTATTTAACCAGTATAACCCATTCATATAACCCATTTTGTATATTTTCTAATACACAAATTACCAAAATTTTCCCAATCACCATTTAAATTTACCTCACCATAAATTTGGCATAAACCAGCTCTAAAAATAAAATGTTTCCCAATTAATAATTCACTGAGAAAGCTTTGCACATTTGTCAAAACGTCAGAAACTGTTTAAAAATAACAAAACCAAAGTAGAAACTTTTTATTTAACCCAATTTAAAGCACTTTTCTGTATGAATATTTTCTTGAAAGACTTTTTCTATACACAATTTAAAGCACTTTTGGTATGACTCTTCCATATTTATACATATTGAAACAGACATAGACTCATCCTATCGAATTTTATCTTTAATTTGCAGCCATCTGCCCACCCATTTGGTGTTCCCATTCATGGCGATAACTCTGGCAATTCTCGTTAATAAGAGTGCACTTAGTGGGGAGTTGGAGGAGTAGTTAGGTAGTGCTTACTCTGCTTATCTGACAAACACTTCATGTCCCCGGCCCCAATTCCCTCTTCTTTGACTTTTATATTGTACATACAAATATATTTGTAATCTGCTTTGTTGTGTTAGTTTCCCTTCACTCCAATTTTCGGCCACGGCTCTGCTTTTTTATTTGAAGCGCAAATATTGATTTCCTTTTATTTTTTGTTCTTTTTGTTGGGTTCCCCGAATTCCCCGAGTGTTATAAATGCAATACAAACGACACAAGTTTGATAAGTCTTGTTGTTTTTTTGGGGGGGCCCATATGTTGGTAATAGTTTCGGTTGAGGGACGCCAAGTGCACTTAACGATATGATAAGAAATGAACGACCGACCGACAGAGCGCTGACCTACATAGAAAGTGGGAATCGCTGCCTCATATGGTACATGTAGATATATATATATATGAGTTATGTACATATATATCTATATGTGATACATTAATGTATTTAATGAATGCACAATTAAATGGCCAAGTGTTCGATTTGTGGCATCAAAGTTGGCTCATTACGCCCGAGCACCGCACTTGATGAATATTAATCATTAAGTTTTATGACTCTGCCAGCAGGACAAAGCAAATTAATTAAATTATAGCAATTCCTCAACATTTATGCTGTAATTGATGTTGCGGCTCTCGAACATGTGAACTATAGCTTACGAGAAAAAGCCCAGTGAAGCTCGTTGGCCTATATAGAGTGCTAGTGCCAGAGTCAGAGCCAGTGCCAGTCCCAGCCCATGCCAAGGCATAAACAAAAGGCAAAAATGATTAATAAACTGAAGCCAAAAAGGGGCGGGGCAGGAGCTCAGCTGGTGTGTGGAATACAGATGAAGTGACATAATTGAAACAAAAGAGGAGATGGGGGGTGCCCAGGAAAACCTTTGAGAACTTTTTGTGTGAACTTACTCGTTGAGTACTTGGAGCAAAAGTAATCAACAGCCACCAGAAAAGGGAACGACGAACCGATTCTTTACAACAAACAAACATAAAAAAAAAAGAGATTATTCGCTTCAGTTCGCATAAGAGGCACTTTCAAAGTTCCCAAGAAGGGTTTCATATTGATGAAATCTGCGGGTGAACTTTTACTTTACAAGAATTTCGAGTTTGGAAAAGAATATGATGTTCAATCAACAAGCTAAATTTCAATCAATAAACTTTTCAAGGGACTTTC
>JAEIIH010010881.1:0-11267 GCA_018904745.1 Drosophila orosa
CATAAGCAAATCCCGCATTTAATTCAATGGACCCCTTTGATCCACAAGGGCATGCAAACACCCATTGTAGTTCATTTCAGAGTGCGTTTGTGTGTGCCACGATGTGCGTCTTGGCAGCCGGCGGCATAGATAAGCACACAAACACATACAAAAAAAAAAAAACAAAAAAACAAAAAAGAATAAGAAAAAAATTAGAGCTCCTCTGACATCCGAAATCAAAACTCAAAGTTTTGCGTATAAAGCATAAAGCTTCGACCATGAATTGTTTAACTTTGCTTCTCCAACTCGCAGTCTCTTTTTCTGCTCAACGTTTTTCTTTATTATTTATTTTTTTGTAAGAGCAGTAGTAGTAGTACAAGCAGGAAGTCTATGCGTGTGCCACGCCCACCCCGCTCTATCGCCCCTTTCCTTATATATATAAAAATATTTTTTTTTTTTTTTTGCTTTTTATCAACACTTCTGCTGGGGGGGTCCGAGCAAATGCGTAAAAATTATGCCACAGCTTGAACAACTCGACACGAGCAAAAGGAGAAACGCACAAAAAAAAATATATTGTCCGTATATATACATATATTGTATGGAAAAAGAAAAAGAGGAGAAAAATGCGGAACTGGGGGCTGTTTTGGGGGAAAACCGAGCGGGAAAAGCGGGGAAAGGCTAGCAGCAAACCAAAGCCGGACAACCAATTTACTTTTATTTTATAGATGCCTGCTTGAGGTTTTTACTGGGATTTCGTTTCTCTAATATCCTACAGATATATATATATATATAGGGAGGGCCTCGATTTTTTGTTGAAAGGCGTTAAATATTTCCCTTCTATGGGCATAAATTATGCCTACCAGCAGCAGAGCCAAAAAAAACGAGGGAAATAATAAAATGGGGATAAAAAATGTATTTATTTTGCGCATATTTACGCATGGGCCAACTGAAACTATTGCCATAGAAAAAGTGCCCGGCTAAATGCGCATAAATATTAAATGAGCTGGTGGAGAGTGTATCAATTGTTCTGGCCCCCATCGCAATCCCTCGGACTGGATCTCTTCTGGTTGGAAGATGATGATTTAGTTTTCAGCACTCCATTGCAATAAATTCCGTTTGCCAGGCCATTTCCAACTGGTTTTGTCAGGGCGACTCTGGTCTGTCTCCGCTCTCTACTCTCTCTCTCCCCATAGATACTACTATATATATATATAAACGGAGATCCCTCCTAACTGCTTGGCACTCAACATTATAAATTGCCGCAAGAGGGGAGCCAGAGAGTGAGAAAGGGTAACTGGGCAGCAAAGTCATTGCAGCCAAACAAAAACTTATTATTTATATACACATATTTGTATGTTTGCATCGCATCACACAAAGTACTAGAGTACCAGAGAGAGAGAGTACACAGAGGGAGCCACTCTAATAAATAATTATCGTATTGTTTAAGTCTCGAATGGAATGCCATAAATCATGCCTCTTGGCCACTAGACGTCGCGAGATATTTGACTCTGAATTATTATCATCAGAGTCGCATCAGACTGATAAGCACCATGGCGACATGGTGACCAATACAGAGGAAGGGAATGGATACTGGGCCCATAGGATGCTAGGGGGAGTAACTTGGGGTGTTTTAACCTCCAGTAACTTGGCTTGTGAGAGTGCTATGATGGTGAATTTTGGTACTCGAGTTGATTCTACGTAGTTATTTAACATATGTTTAAATCATGTAAATCAACGCCATGTAAGCCGAGATATATCCCATTATTCGACTAGAAAATAAGCTAAAATTAAACAAGTTAATTATCCAAATCAAGTCCCTATAAGATGGATTTCTAGTAACTCTATTATAGAAAACCCTCGGTGTACCCTTTCTAAACATACCAAATGTATTCAGCTATGCCCCATCACTTAAATCTCGTATGAATTTCAAATCTGTTTGTCTTAAATCCTAATCCCAGCCGCTCCAGCCAGCTGAAAAGAGCTGGTTGATGGGCCCACCCAGAGGGGCCAACAAAGTGAGAGGCACTTGTTACTAACACGCTCCTCGACTTCAGCAGGAAAATTGCGTTTTGGCCACAAAACGTTTGCCCTTTGGCTTATGGCCTACAGCTAGAACATACATATACATAGCGGATAGATGCGTTTTTTTTTCGTGAGGGGGAGGGAGAGTGATATTATGGGCCCCCAAAGTAAAGTAAACGCCTCGAAATGAGCCAAGAGAGCACAGCCTCCTCAAACTTTTGCGTGCCTGCACACAAAAAATATTCAAATAAACGTGGGGAAATATTTAAATCAGCGCAACTTTGAGGGAATCAAGCCAACTATACGATATTGGGGTCCAAAAAGGTTTAAAGGAATGTATGAGCGAAAAGCTTTTAAGCGGAATCCCACAGCATCAGCCGCATCACCATCATCATCATCATCATCATCATCACCGTCGAGGCCCAAAAATGAGTAAAAGCGCAGCCATCGACACCGCAACTATGCTGCAAATGCTGCGGCTTTCAGATCAGCAGAGTTGGACACCCATGGACCCTAAAATGGATTGGTATAATGTATGTGAGGTATATGGAGACTTAAAACCACAAGCATATACATTCATTAAACTATAATTTAATAGGCGGCCAGGCACATGATTTAGTGACACTTGATTTTCATAAGCAAAATAACTATAATAAACTATATAGGGATAGAGATCCAATATGACGATCCACCAATAATTCAATTTAAACTTGCTAATACCTTTCTCTTTAAAGCTTGATATAAGTTGGGAAATTGTTGCACTCCTTCTGGTGACTTGCTTTCCCTTGATTGCGTCTTGGTTCTATCTCCATTTCGTACGATATTGCTTTTAAAGTGGGTTTTTCTGTTCATTATTTCTTTATGATTTTGCTTAGGTAAAGATTCGGTCTGATCTATACTTGCGGTCTTAGATTTGTGGTGCACTATAGGTTTGTCAGTTGATGTCATTAGCTGCTGCTGCTGTTTTTTTTGATGAATGGGAATTTGATAATGAACTCTTTTGTCCAAGGACTTTAATTTTTGAATAGAGTTTTGATTTAATAATGGTTTCTTCATGGCCAATGTATCCTTTGATTTTGGTGGCAACTCATTAGGGCTCACTACTTCAGGCTGACTTGTTATAACTTTAGCAGGAATTATGAAGAAGATACTTTCACCGGAAACTTTTCTTGAATGTCTATTTTTTCTTCTTAGGTGCCTAGCGGTTTCTTTCCTATATTCTTCGGGATCCGGATAATTCTCTGTCTCAATCGTTTGTATATCATACTTTTCCGACTTGGTCTTAGGTTGATTAATTTTTGCATCTGTCAATTGGTTATTACTATCAGTCTTCTTATTTTGCAAGTCAGGAAGAGCATTACTTTGAGAGGACACCAAACGCCTGCCATGTGTGCTGATTATCAAGATATTTTTAACAGGATTTGCTTTCACGAGCTCCAAACAGTTGCCTGCAATGGCTCTCCTCTTAGGATTAATAACGTTGTTGGAGATGGAATAGTTTTGTTCTTTGTTTAAGGGTAAAATGCGTCTTGAGATACATTCCAACTGATCTCTCCCCATCATCTCCTTCAAATCATCCCAGGAACCCTTGACCTGCCTAGCTTGATTTACATTTCCCAACCTCTGATCCTCGGATTGCATATTGAATTGTCTTGAATAATTCATGATTTTTGAAAGATTTCCCTTAGCTTGAGACAAGTTTTTAATAGTGAAGTCGACCCTTTGCTGTGGCCTAAAGGACTCCAAGGCCTGGATAGTATTATTCCGAGGCAAGAGTCTATGTCGGAAGGGATTAACCTGATTATAGTTACTCCCAAGTCCTTGATTGTCTACCTTTATGGCTTCATCTCTAAATGGAAGTTGCATCATTCTCTGTGGGTCGCGATGTAACCAACTCCAGGGCATGCCATTAAAGTAGGGTTGTGGAATTATTAGTGTACCCCCGGAGATTCGATTCTCTTTCTGGCAGGGTATAATCCTCTGTCTGGGCGGCTTGCCCTCTCCGCATAGTTGCCGCGAATGTTGATTTTGTACAACAGCAGTATAAAGATTCGAGATGTTGGCGATGTAATAGCACTGAACTTGTTGTGGAGACATCCGTTTCACCGGAGATCTTGGTTTGCAATCGGAAGTTAGCAGGGGACTTCGCAGCTCTTGCTCGCAGGCATTTTGCCAAGCCAAAGGCCCCGAAATATTGGCATAGGGCTTTACCGCAGGCTTTCTGGGAGCTCCAGAACCCTGGCAAGGACACCGATGTGGTGCATAGCCATAGGGTAGGGACTCGTCCGAGGGAAAACTCTGTAGACGAGCAGGAGACTTATCGTAACCCAATCGTTTGAGGCCGGTCCAAATCTCGTTCCCCGGGTAGGGTTCCCTTTTTGGGGTCCTTTGACCACTGAAAGGTACCACATCACGACAATAACCGGGATTATGGATATTCTTGAAGCTATCATCGGTACTCCTACACTTGCATCTCCGCTTAAGGCTTTCTATCCTTCTGCCACATTGCCTGGGCAAATCTAAGAAATACTGCATCATGGTTATAAGGATGAGCAGAGTCCTTGTGGGTATGGGACACCTAATATTGCCGCACTCATCGAATATGCTAAAATAGAGCTCACAGGTATCGGGCAGGGTGAATGGAATCTTGCGCGTATTCCAGCCCATCATCAATGGGTACAGAATCCTGGCAAATAGCTGCAGCGTCAGCTGATGTAGAAACTGGCCCACCCTGCAGGCAGACTGATTCACCATCTTGGCCAGCACCTGGATCATGCCACCATTCATCCGACCCCATCGCCTCTCCTGCGACATACAACAACTGCCACGGCGTCCCTCCAAATTGGGACGATGGCATTGTTGGCGTTGGAGGCGAAGCAGGCAGGTCATCGGATTCGTACGATCGCTGCAACTAGAATACATCCTGATCTTGACCTGGCCGTCTTGGGGGCTTCCGAAAAATAAAAATTTGGTCAAATACTCCGAAAAATTTAGTATTTGTACAAAAATGTATAAAAGTGTAGCCCCAAGCTTACTGGGATAAAGGGAAAAGCGATTCCTGAGCTGGGTTCACTTCACGGCATTGTATTTCATCGCTCATCCAGCGCTACCCAGTCTCGGTTTTAGGAAAGACTTCCTCCGAAGACCCGTACGACCAGTACAAGTTTCAATCAAGTAAAAATAAATACCACCAAGAGTTTTTTGATTTAAAGCAAACATTAGCAACATTTAATTTTTATTTTAAAAAGTAACCTTGGGTCAAACATTTTCTTTTGATTTCACTGTGCTTGTTTTTTTCTTGCAAGATCGATTGGCCCTGCAGTAGTTTTATGACGATCGAATTTCTGTGGTACGACCACTATTGAAAGTTTCCCCGTATTCCTTTTGGCGCTCCTCTGAGGCGGCGGTAGTTTCGACTTGCGCCGTGACAAATACTGCGTAATGGAACTAGCCGACTTTGTCTGCACAATAGAGCTGTATAGCCTTGAGATCTCAATGGCTATTTCCCTCTGGCGTTTCTTTTCTATGTGATGGGTGAGATCAATTTTTGCAATGGCCCTCTCCAACTCTTCGGGTTCGATTTTGCGTCCCTTTTTTTCCACCAACTGCTTGATAAGAACGCGCATTCGTTCAGTTCTCAGATTTCCAATAGGTCCTACATAGCTGTCCTTTTTGGCAGGTCGCACTAGCGCCTCACTTACCAGGGCCTCCGTGTAGTAATACGGTCTATTGTGGGCCAAGGCGAGCTCATCATTGAGAAAGACTGAATGTCGGCCCAAGGTTCTCTTAATTTTTTTTTTCTCATTTGTTTGGTCAACTGACATTCTTGGGCTGTTATTTGTGGAATAACTTAATGTTTCTATTGGTGGTTGCATTGGGGCTTTCTTTTTCGCATTAAATGTCCCAAAACGCATTGGATCCCAAGTTAAGGATTCCCTTATATCTTGCTCATCGATGTCCTCCATTTTTGGCTCGTGGAAAGCATTATTCATTGCTTTTCTAAATCTGGGCTGACTGGATGGTCGCCCGCCAGAGAAATCCGCGTGAATGGGCAAATCTAGGCAGTCGTCATTACAAGCACCATTGAGATAGTCTTGGATCAGCTGGAGCAGATGCAGGAGACACTTGGGATGTGTGGGATCCCGCAAGTTGCCAAGGCGATCGAATATGCCCATATAGCGGTCACAGACATTCGGATAGCAGAGTGGCACATTGCAGTGACTCCATCCGCATTGCTTGGGGTTCAGCAGGTTGGAATATTTCTGTAGGGTGAGGTCGTACAGGAAGTCATCGATGTCCTGAGGCCAAGCCCCGATCATCTCGGCCAACCGCTTGATCACCACCTTATTTCGATCCCGCCATTTGCGACGTTTGTCCTGATCCACGTCATATTGTGATCGTTGTAGCCATTTACTTGGCTTGCATATGCCCAGCCTTGAGGCATAACTTGATTCTGAGTTTCCACAGTAAATTCGGTAAAAGTTCATTTTTCATGAAGTCCTCACACGAATCTCCTAGTTAGAGACCACCAGGACATGGTTAAAAGCTGAGCTAAAAGGGTTCTATTGATCCCGAACTAAAAAACTCAAATTTTGACAAATAAATAAATGCTTGAATAATTATAAATTGTATCTACCTATCTATCTATTTTAACAATATTAATTAGCAGTCATTTCTTGGATATTATTCGATTACGTTTTGGGTTCCGGGTTTCTGTTTCTGTTTAAAGAGCTCACCTTGTCCAGTGGATTGGCAGGTGTACAATGGGCATCAATACATCAATACATCAATGCCATTTGCCGGGGCATCGCGCCGACTGACACGAAAATTAAATAATAGTTTTTACTTTTTCCCTTTTACGAAAAAGGCCACGAAACGTGTTCGCAACGTACCGAAAAAAAAGGTAAATTTGATTATGTTAATTCGTTTGACGCGTCCCCCTTTTTTTTTTTGTGGATGAGGAACACACCCAAACCCGAAAAGGAAATTAGGCCCAGAACGATGATGGACAAGTGTGTGTGGGCCAAAAAAAAAAAGACCAAAGATAAAAGAGATGAAGAAGTGGAATGAGTTGAAAGTCAATAACCGCAATAAAGTGATGGTGGGATTTTCGGGCCTAAACAAACACGCATCGCGAGCCGCTAAAAAAAAAAAAGTTCACTGACCTCCGACACAGTTGGACAGTTTTTTTGGCCAAAAAAAAAAATAAATACAAATATAAATGCCAGGGCGGAAACGATCAACAGTTAGAAGCGCTGCACCTGTGTGTGTGTGCAAGGAATTCTTCTTAAAATTCGCACAAATAACAAGCTCGACTCAAACAGACCGTAAAATTAATAATTACAAAATTGCATGTTCGTTTGTTGTTATCATGGGGAAAACAATCAATTTACCGGGAGTGTGTGTGTCAAAAAAGTCTACACGAATGGATCCGCAATAAAAAAAAATGTATATATCTCTGTATAATAAAAACATCTACCATCTAGAATTCACAATGAATGTTTGGGCAATTGAGTTAAATTTATTTGATGGGCTCTGTCGACGGGGATTTTGTTGTTTGTCCCTAGTAAGCCTCTTATGTGAAAATCACTCAGGTAAGTTGGGGGGTTTTATTTTATCAAAATATTTCTGGGTATATTTTTTGCAAGCAAACCAAAAAAAAAGGGAATCCACTCTATGAACAAGTGAAGATTCGTTGGAATGTTGACCTACATTACCAAAAATGAAACCATAAAATGGGTCAACATTTTAATTGTTGATAAGACTTCATGGAATTGCAGTTACAAATAAATAAAATTAAATTTCCCTAACAAACCCTTTTTCAGCAAAGTTTTGTAACGTTTTTGGATTGATTGAGTGGTTTCAATTATTATTTCAATTATAAATTTATACTTACAGGTATGAAAATTCAGCTTCGTATATTTTAAATGTAATCCTTTTCAGTAAATTGCATTTAAAGTTGATTTAATATATGTATATATATTTATTTTTGTCACTTTAATAATTATATAAAAAAAGTTGTAGTATTTAAAACTGTATTTATTTGTTTATCAGTAATTCTATAAATTTTATTTTATAACAATTTAGCTAAGTGGAGTTTATAAAGTGTTGTCATTTGTTTACGATTTAAGCAAAAAGTGTTTTTAGCAAAAATCTGTTGACCTTTTCAAGGCTATTAATTTTTGTTGATTTTAATTTTCTTCGTGTTTATTTGAATTAAAGTTGAAATTGCACAAAAATTCTTATTTTAAATGCTTATTAAGTTTATTCGTATTGTTTTATGTATTTTTATTACTTTTATGATTTTGCTGGCAAAATAGTTAATTAGATTTGCGCAAATCCATTTATGCTTTATATTTTCATAGACAAATCAGTGAACACACGTTGATTTTCAGCTGAAATTATTTGTATTGCACTTTGATCAAGTATTAGTTTAAATGGAATGCTTCAGTGTTCGATTGGGTATTGCACTTTGGCCCACAGACTGAAAAAATATATATAGAGTGATGCATTAGATACATATATAGATTGCTTATCCGGTCCATAATTGAGGTTGCACTGAATCACCACTCAGTTGTTTATAATTCAATTTCAATTTCTATCCGAACAGCAGCGCCGGCAAGTAAATAATTTTTAATTGTTTATTATAGCCATTTGTTTGTGGTCGCTTCTTTGTATCTTTGTATCTACAAGCACTTGTATCTGTTTCTCGCCAGCTCTATATATATATATGTATCTATCGATAGAAAGCTTCATTTATGCACGGCTCGCCGTCGACTCTATAAATTCTAAAAACTTATGGCGCCGCCAGTGCCGCACCTGCCACCTCCGAAAGTTCGCCTTAAGTAAACGATATAGTATTCTGGCGAAATTTTCCATGTTAATTAGCTGACAGACAGGGAGGGAGTGGAAATTTCCTCAACCTTGGCTCTTTTCTGCACTCCAGCGTGCGTTTATGTTTAATCAAAGTTTTGCGGCCTTGAGAAGTACTACATATCTAACTGTTTTCGAAAGTTCTCCTTTGCACAATTGATGGGCAGCTGAGTTAAAGTATCTTCAGAGATAACTCCGTAAATATGTTTTTGGTCTGCCTGAAGTTTAACTTTGCCCTCTGACCAGATAAATATTTGCCTGCAGTCAACTCGTTGATTGGGTTAGGTCAGTTTCAGGCCATAATTCCTTGGCTCAAACTTTGTAGGGCCAATTAAAGTAAAAGTTTTGAGTGGATTATTGAGTGGATTCAATCGGTAATTGGAAGTAATTGATAGGCTCAGCAGGTGAGCAAAGTTTGGGTTTCTATTGAATTATTAAAGGTATTATGTGGAGCTCAATAATATATATAGGTTTAAATTGGAAAGGTTAAAGTCTAGCAACTGAAAAAATTATAATATTTCATTTAATTGGCTAAATGTAAATTCTTCGCAGAGCTTATAAGATTACTTCTGAGAATTTCCCTAGTTGCTTAGCTAATCAATTCCTAGTAACTGTCAGTTAAGTAATATAATTCACTAGAAAATGTTATAATATATATTCCAGTGCACTGGCTCTCTCTTATATATATTATTTTATATTTCTATGTAATAAACAGGTTCAATTAGCTATTTTATTAGTTTAAGGAACATCCGAAAAAACTCCTGCAAAAAAGTTAACTACACATAAACAAGCAAATAATAAACTTGGCTAAGCCTTTGCTGTGTTTGGGAAAATCAACATTTTAATATCTTTTTTTATGGTATATAGTATAATTTTTGTTGTGCGAAATATCTTGTAGATTTTTTTAGGCGAATCTTTATGTAACCTCAATATGGAGCGCGTCGAGACAAAAGTCGGCTATAAATTCAATAAAGCAAAGGCCATTTTTGCACTTTTCTTGGTTCTTGTTTTTATTATTTTATTTGAATTTTATTTGTGAAGGGTTCAGTTTTCTTCTTTTTTTTCTCACACACAAACACACACACTTGTAGTTGAGCGAACACGTTGTTCTGGGCTGTTTATGTTTTTTTTTTCTCCAGATTTTCTTTCTTTTTCCTTCTTGATTCTCTCTCCCACACTCACCCGCACACTCACTCGCCAGTTCACACACACACACAGAGTAAGACAATGCACAGTGAAATTCCGCTACACCGGAAATTACAATTGAAAAAAGTGGTTGGTTTTTTGTGTTGTTGTTTATTTTTCTCTTTTCGTTTGGCATTAACTAAAACGTCACACGAAATTGTTGTTATTATTTATGATTATTACAATTGTTATGTTTATAACTATTATGTAGTATCGTTTTTTTTTTTTTTTTTTTGGCACAAAAGAACGGGATGAATGGGTAGATAACAATGAATGGTTATTACTATATTTTTTAAGTTTGATTTTCTTTTTTAGAGCTTTTTGTATAAGTTATTTCTTTTGATTATTTAATTTTTATTTGGGAAAGTTTGTTGTTTTTCTGCTTTAGAATAGTTTAGATGTTTTAGTTTTCTTTATTTTACTTGGAGTTTTGTGTGTGTTTGTGGGTTTTTTGAAGTTTTAACAATTATTTTTAAAAGATTTTGTACATTTTCTAAAGTTTGAGTGGGCTATTGTTTGAATTTTGTTGTGTTTTTTTATTCTAATAGTTTTTTGTTTATTTTAATGATTTTTATCGTATTTCTATGTTTACTTGTTAGTTATTTAATTCAGTTTTGTTAATTGTATCTGCTTTTCTTTGATCCATTGTTATTTACTCAGATTTCTTTTGTAGATCTGTCGAATTGAATTCTGGATGCACTTCTTGAAACACTCACTTTTTGAATTGTTTAAACTTGAACAACAATTGTTTATTGCGGAATTTCGTAGATTTCGCAGATGAGGAGGAAGACAACACACGACGCGCTCTGCCTTCTACCGCTCAGCTTCCCCTGCTCGCCTTTCCCCTCGCTATTCGCTATTCCGCTTTTCCTCCTCGGCTTTTCCGCTTTTCCCAAACAGCTGCCGCTGCCAAACCGTACAGTTTGAGAGTGAATATCGGACTGCGTTGGCAATCGTGGCGACGGAGGCCGCTCGAGTCCGAAACCGAAACCGAATGCGAAACCGACTCGGAATCGGAGTCCGAAAGCCGAAGTCGCTTAGTACAGTGGGGTAATTGCACCTCAAAATTAGGGATTTATTTAAGAATGTAAGTGTGAGTTGGGTATTTGAGTATTATGATATTTTGCTGCATTAATTTGTGCATTAACTGTATATACATTTTTTCCATTTATCTAACAGAAGATGTCAAAATTGCAATATATTTTCGG
>JAEIIH010010919.1:0-11208 GCA_018904745.1 Drosophila orosa
ATTTTAAGTGCAGTTTGCAATCTGATTTATCTAATAATCTAACCTGGGCTAATCTATAATCTAATTTATAGTTTTATATGAAAACTAGTTTGCTGAAATTACTATCAAATCGATTGTCTCCCATGGGAGTTGTTGGCTTATCAATATAATTATATTTCGGCCCCTGTTTCCATGGAAATGTGTGGCAACTTGAAATGAAAAGGGTGTGATGGCAAAACTAGAATCAAATAACGAGATTCCCCAAAACACTGGCCACCTAAAAACAAAGTCAAATCGAGAGCATGGTCGTATGTCAATTTTCGGCATGTGGAATTATGAATGGGATTAGGGGTCGGTGCCTGTTATTGCTCGTTAGTTTTTGGTCATCATCCAAATGGAAATGGGAATTTATGGGGCTTATTTATTTGCACTTCATAGAGAGGGGCGATTATAGAGACCAGCAGATGATGATTCTGTGTAAACAAGCAGATGTCAGTGTGCAACGGTCGAGCTGTTGTTAATTTATTACTGGATTTGGGTTGGCCAAATGTTTGTTCAGCTGAAGTAATTTGCAAATTTCGCTTGGCCAGCCAAAGAAACAATTGGCTGTGTATATTCTGCGTATATTAATTGAAGGAAAATGTTAATAACCTGAGGCAAACAGCAGCATTTAAGCAGGCTTGATCCTTTAAATACAGGCAATTTTCAGCTAATTGGCTTGTTTCATTTGCATTTGCAAACTTTCTCAAAGGAGCCTCCGTTTGGACAGAGAGATCCCTGCTGCTGGAAGTGCCATGGAAAATCTGCAAAATTTCCTCATTGAATTGCCAGAACAGAACCCCGACATTGTTGGGGGGTTTCAGCCCTTCGGCCCTTCGCATTCCCTTTTTTTCCTTTTAGCTTGGCTCTCGGCACGCAGAAAACTACGCAAAACATTTTGTAAATTGAATTTTATTTGTTGAGATTTTTGCGGCGCGCTCAAATGTAATTGAAATAAATTTTCAATAGAATATCCGCCCGAAGAGTGGCGGAAGCTTATGGCAGGCAATGAAATTATTTGTTTGTTATTCTAGCTGAGCTGTAACGCTCGGCCAATCCCGTCCAGGAGGAGACCAGCCACCGAGAGGGTGAATTTCCGTTGCGGCAGGTCAAAGCATCCTAAGGAAGGGGCGGGGATTATAGATTTTGGATTTTGATCTGCTTCTGGATAAATAAATAAGGCAGAGTGTTTTAAAATTACATGAAATATGTGCCAGAGAGGGAGAGAGACAGAGCGCGCAGAGAGCATTTAGCTCGGAGGCATAAATGGCACGTTCATCATACGCCCCGTGTACACAATTTGGCAGCTTTATTTATATACCCCAGCATGAATGTGGGATCGCTGCTAGCACATATCGTGTATGTATGTGCCGCTCGCCTTATGTTTTCACGCAAAACGTTTGCTTTTCAATTATATAAACATATTTCGATTGTATTCAGTCAACGACTGGCTGGGCTCTGTGTGTGCATTAAAATTATAAATTGTTTGAACAGCCAAAGGCACAAATAAATAAAACACAGCACAGCACTGGCACCATGGGCGAGGCGAGGCGAAACGAAACGAATCGCCGACGAAATGAAAGCGAAGCGCATAAATAACTGACCAAATGTACTCGAAATTTGGAATAAATGGGCGGTTTTGTTTTTTCTTTGAATTCATGGGTGGTTTTTAGGGTGCCTTGAGGGGGGGTGGAATCTCCTTGGGAACTGCAACAAGTGAATGGAAGCTAAGCGAGCATCAAAGGCCAAGAGACGACTGACATTGAATCGTCTTGTTGTGTCACGCCTTTCAAAAAAAATTCAACACAAATATTGCACACACACACATGAACGTAGGTGTGTTTTGATACACAGAGAGAAACAGGTTGAGCGAAATATTTTTAAAGTAAAATATTGTGTCTATTTATTTGCATACTAAAAATATTTAAAAGGCTTTCTTTTCAGTGTTTTCCCGATTTAATTTAAGAAATCTGTACTTTTACTATTCTTAGCTTATAATAATATTTAATAGATTTATCCTAATATATTTGAAGGGCTTTCTTTTCAGTGTTTTCTTTATTTAATTTAAGGAATCTATATTTTTAATAATAACAATAATAACAATATTTCATATATTTCTCTCAGTGCACGAATTCAACCCATACACACAGCCAGTATGTGAAACACACGTTTCAATGGCTGCCAGTGAGATATTTGTTTGGACTTGAAGAGGCGCCACCGCGTTGACAGCTGTCAATGAATGGGGGTGAAGGGCGTTAGGGAACCAATTTGCGGGAGGAGGTGCGATGCAGGGGTGGTGTTCAAGGGCTGGGATTCAAAGGGGGGAATATTGCAGAGACAGCTGTCCCTGCTCTGATTAGCGCTGCGGCTTTCCACAGTTTTGCGGAATGCGCCGGCGAATTTGAAAACAAATTAATATCACAGCCAACACCATAAAAGGCGAGCGGGAAATTACTGTGGTCCACGATACCGATTCGTGGCCAGGCTAATCGCACGGAAAAGCTCGGAAAATAGTTTTCCCATCATCCGCATCCGCAACTAAATCCTCTTTGAACGTAAAGCTGGAAGCTGGCTCCCCACATGGATTTCCAATTAATCTCTGTTCAATATTATGATGTCTAATCAATGGAATCCTGGGCAGGACAGCAGAAGCAACGACAATGGGACACACGGAGGCCACAGGAAATTCCATTATCCATGTGAGTGGGTTGAGAGTTGGGGCAGGCTTTGGTTTGCCGCCTGGTTATGTGAGTTTCCGGCTTGTTGCACAAATTAGCATGCCCCATTTGAGCAGGACTGCGAGCAAAAGATTTGCCTAAATACATCCTGATTTCGAAAGGATGATAAATATTAACTGAGGTCGCCGACTAAACTAGTACCCAGTTGTGGTATATTCTCTTTTTAGTTATTTATTTTATTAAATAATTTGTGATTACAATATATTTTTATTCAACAAATTTACTTATTCGTTTGCAGCCCTCTCTATGGCTTATGAGGCGTATACGCTATATTTCATTACTCATACGCACTGGTTTTTTATATATTTTTTTTACCAATATTCTGTCCTTTGTATCACCAAAATCCAATGTACATTCATATGCCAGGGTTCCTTTGTTGAATTTAATTTTAAAACAGCAGGAGTTCTGTTGAATTTCCTTTGAAGAAGTTTTTCAAACATCAGATTCGTTTATTTATGTTTTCATTTAATTCTTATTGTAAATTATGATTTACAAACATATCTTAAAGCCACAAATATCGCACAAAAAGGTAAAATACCCAACGAAAAACCTTCATGTAATGAGCGTATCAAATCGGCAAACAAACGGACAATGGTTAAATCAACTGTGAAATTTATGACAGTTTTCCGGGTTGCCCGAATTAAGGATGAAACTGGACAAGGAGCTGGGGGCAACGGGAAGCAGGCGAACTGTGACTTTATTTAACTAATTTTGCATTTTCAATTCGAAGTCGACTCGAGTCACGTAGCCCTGCGGCTGGAACTTTGACCTGTTAAGCGCATAAAAATGACAAGAACGCTACGTGACTCATTAGCTGGGCTTTCGCCCAGGAAAAGCCGGCGGGGCAAATCCGAGAGAGAGAGTGAGAGAGAGAGAGGGAAAGTGGGAAATTCGCCAGTTCAGGGGTTCAGCAGTTTAGCAGTTCACGAGTTCAGCAAACGGATCCGGACTTTGGCAACGCAATTAGTTCGGCAAGCTGCTCCGGGCGGAGCACACACGCATTCCATATGCCACATAGTATGTGTGTACACACATCCTTATCCTTATCCACGGGACCCGGCTTACACAGCTCATGCGTTTTCATTTCCATTTCGGGGCCCCATAAAAACGAGAAAAGGCCGAGCCGACCCCAAAAAGCAAATTGCAATGCAAATTTAATTTGGCTGCCATAAAACTCGACGAAAGAAAAAAAAAATAAAAACAAAACCAGCCAGGGGGCGGAGGGGGCCAGACAGTCGTAAAACAGCGGCGGGAAAATCGAAGATTCCCGGGCAGCAACAAAAACAAGTGGAGAGAAGGAAACTGCGGCGGTGGAGGAAACTGCATGCGTAGCCGCCGCGCCAAGCCGGAAATGCAATTTGTAATTTTGTGCAACGATTTGTGGCAATTAATTGCTGCACCACCACAGCAACCCGCACCCCGGGTGCCACACCTCCTCATCTTGAGAGCGCGCCAGACCGCAAGACACGGAAACCTCAATATTTATTTTTTGTTATTTGTTACTTTTTTACATACGCACTCGCCTGCTAGCTAGCTTTTCTTTTTATTTTCCTGTTTTTCTGATACTCGTTTCTCTGCAGACTTTGCATTTGTTGGCGGCACAGAATTTATTGCATTTCATTTTTTTGCAATTTCTCTCGTCTGTCAGTCTTTTTAGCTAGGGGATTTTTTGGCATCATTCGGCATCGGGTATTTAAGTGATTTCTGCTTAACAATAATTTAATTTTTTCGTCTTTTTATATGCCCCGCAAATTGGAATCTTTTGTGATAATTTGCGCCGAAATCAAACAGCTGCAAAATTTGTTTTCTCCTATGTTTTTTTTCTGTGCTCTTTTGTTTTTTTTTATTTTTTTTTTGTGGGTTCTTTGCTTTTCTTTCGGCGACGTCGCCTATAGAAAGTGTGGCCGAAACAGAGCGATTTATATATATCCGCTTATATGTCCGCCTATATCGGTGCCCCAGTGTGTGTGATGTATAATGTAGGGGGAAGATTTATAATATTCGTGGGACCGTATAAACAATTTGTTAAGACGCACATAGAGAAATGGCATTTGGTATAAATAATATAGCCAGAGTTCGCCATGTTTTGGCCAATTTCACAAGCAAAGAGATCAGTGTTTAGGATCCCTTCAGAACATATGAATAATGATTAATAGTGTTTCATAAGAAGAGCGCCTCAAGGGTGGCAAGTTTCAGAGGAAAATCATACTATACTTGGTTTAAATAATTGTATTTATTTTGAAAAAATATTATTTGCATGTCGCCAAGTCATTTATCAATAGTTTGCAGTAAATAGTTATGAGGAATTTACAAAAGAAAAGGCTTCTTAAAATAGAAATGAATTGGCATAAAGTTTAAATTAATATGATTTAAACAATGTTTATCTTGCAGACCTACTTTGTATAACTAATGATCTCAATTATACTTAGATTTATAGTTGTTACTTAAGAGATCTAGTGGTAAACAAAAACACATTTTAAGGAAAATTCCATGTTTTGCAAAAATATTTTGCTCACTTTGGAGGCTTTAAAAACATGGAAACTAATATATTTCTTATACCTATATGTACACCTAGTAAACAGAAAAATTAATTATAAAATGAATTCTCTGATATATTTAATAACCCCAAATTTAACTATAATTATTGCAATTACTCACCTCGGTGATCTTCATGGTGCGCTTCACAGTTTTGCGGGTTACTTCGGTGGTCTCCTCCACGACATCGCCGTCCTCGTCGATGGTCTCGGTGACCATTTTCTCGGTCTCGCCGGGAATCACCTCCTCGGTCCTTTCGGTGACAACGCTGCTCTTGCTCTCGGCATCAGCATCGGGCTTGGCTTCGGTTTCGGCTTCGGGCTTGGTCTCCTCGGCGGAGCCACCGAAAACATCCTCAATGTCCGACATGGTTCTGGCTTCGAATTCCTACACGATGCGATTGCAGTTTATCTTTTTCACTTTAGCTTTCTCCTTTTCTCTTTTATCGTTCCTGTGTGTTCACTTTCACTTGGTCCGTTCCACTGGATCCACTGATCACTGATCACAAACAATAACACATATAACACGCAGAAATGCTCGGTTTTTTTCTTGCTTTTCTTGTGGCCTGAAAAAATGAACGAAATGAATGAATTTTATTTTTTTTTTCTTTTGTATATTCCGTTGGGCTCTTGGCAGCCGCCGATTATTATATAAACAAGTGGAATTTCGCGGCGCGTTCGCTTGTTAATAACTTGTGCTGTGCTGGATAATGCTTTAGTTATGTGGTTTCGGTTTTTAAGGGATCCTTTTAGGATTGTGCCTTCGATCCTCTCGGGAACTGCTTGATTTTCAAACTGAGAGAGCGATTCGTCGAATGGCGGCGACGAAAGGCGCGACAACAACGAACAACGAAAGCGAAAAACGAACAACGGACACGGAGAACGAGTAACGGAATAATGGAACAACGGGCAACGGGACAACGGAACAATGGGACAACGGAACAACGGATACCCCGTGCCGATGACAAAACACACCGAGAAGGCGTAACAAATTGAAATGGCAATCAAAAACGCATCACTTCAACTTGTTTCGCAAACAAATCCGGAATAATTACGGAAAAACGGAACGCACACGAGGCGAATTACACGATCACACGGGTCTTCTGCTTTCTGCTTTCTGCTGTTTTAGCCGCTGCTTCTAATTCCGCTGCTTCTGCCGCCGCCTCTGCTGCTGGCTAGAATTATTCTGTCTGCCCACCGGAACAGAGCGAGATGGCCTGAGCCGGGCATGGCGGGGCGAGTGGCTGGGCGCAGGTGCAAGCAGGACGGCCAGAGATCCACACTCTCACTTGCCACACTCATTCTCCACGCCGCTCTCTCTATCATCTCTCCACTCTCACTCGCTGCCGCTCAACAGCTGCGCCGCCAGCGATCCTCTGCCTTTGCTCGGCTGACGTCTGCTCAGTTTTGAATTTTGAATGTTGATCTTCGTCGCGTTTCAAAACTTTTGTTGGGTTTTTTTTTGTAACGTTCTGTCTCTACATGGGAAAAAATATTTACGGATTTTGTGACCATATTTCAGGATTTTAGCAAGAGACCCTCTTGTGCATTAATAACAAAGAAATGGAAAAACGAAATTGATTCTTGGGTTTTAATTCTAATACTTTTCCTCTTTTCGGCTATAAAATCTTAATTTACGAAAATATGTTTACCTTTCTCTCAGTGTACTTGTTGTGCTGGTTGCTGGTGTTGCTCCTTCTTTGAACAAATGTGAATGTGAATATGAATGCGATTGCGAATGAGTTCGCTCGCTAATTGTCCGCCTGTTGCAATTTCTCCGTTAGGCCAAGCGAGTGCAATTAGTGTGGCTGCCCGACGTCTGAGGCTCGTCAAATTTGAAACTCTTCACTCAGTGTACGTCCCCTCTTTGGACACATAGTATCTCCTACTCTCCAACCTCTCCACCCCGCACTCCCCATAGCAACCCCACGCACACTCCAAGCTATTTTTGGGCATACGCCGTACAACAATAGCCAAAAATAGAGACGGAGAGATAGAGAGTAAATGGAGAGAGAAATACTTATTGGGGATTTAGAGTGGAGTTATATCTGACTCTACGCTAAGATCTATAAGATTTTTCTAGATAATAACTTTAGCAGAATAACTATATTACGTATACGACTAATTGTACAGTTGATACAATAAGGAGTTAAGATCCCACACCGTTAACTAAAATTCTTACAATATCACGGCTTCGACCCATTGTACAATAACCCAAAATCTTAATACTAAGCTCCAAGAAACAATAATAATCCATCAACCCAAAAATATAAGCGAATTCTCTAGTAATTTGCAAATACTAGATATATTTTTCAGTAACATTATTTGAATAAATATTTTAAAACGTATTTACATGTCCATATATGGCGATATATTCGTGCTTAAATTTAACACAGAGATCTACATATATGCTTCATAAAAACCTGTTTATTATTCAATAAATTCATCATCCATTGTTATTTACTCATTGTTTCCAACAACGTCATGTCCAACAGACTCCTTGCACCCGCTGCTACCCTGTGTAAGCAAACAACTCTGAATCGGTCAGAACATATTGGGACGATCCGGCTGGCCATTTGGCCGGGCGGCATTTGGCGTTGTCTATTCCTTTATTCCTTTTTTTTTTCTTGTTGCCATTTCTTGCTATTTTTTTCATTTTTGCTGTAAGTCTTTATTTTTCTGTTGGCGTTGCCGGCGTTCGACAGCTGAGCGGAGGCAGTGCATCGGATGGGATCCATCTACCATCGCAATAGTGCGGCCAATCTGTCCTTTTTTTTCTGACGGATGAGTCTTCTTCAATAAATCTTCTTCCATTTAAATTCGAAGTAATACTCTTTATAATAAAGGCTTCTGTTGAGGCTTCTATTAAGCATAGAAATTAAAAGAAATTATTTAAATCTTAGTCAGTATATTTAATAATTATTACAAAAACAAGTAATTAAAAGTTACGCATAATAATTATCGTAACAGTTTTATTTTTCATTTTGGATTTAAATAAAAACTACACCATATACATTTTTTTTCTCTTAAAGAATTGTCCTTACTTTCTGAATCTTTCCCGTTTTTAATAAAACCTTCTTGCCACCACTATATCGCGTCAATCGATGCCCATACAGAATGCCCCTTGAGGGGCATCTGTCGGTTTAAAGATCTCAAGTGATTTTGGCCTCTGCCTGCTCTCCGATTTCTGACTTTGTGCTGATTCTGATTTAGATTTTGATTAGCGAGCGCCTTCAATTGCTGGCATTAGGCATCAGGGGCTCTTGATTTGACAGCGAATTGCGGACTTCCTGTATCGCAACGCGACTGCAAGATATATGAAAGACAAGTGTTTCGAGGAAAACGCAATCCCCCCACAGACTGGTATATATTCCCCCACGATCGCTGTGTAAACAAAGCGCCAAGCACACGCAAGACAAAATATATTCTAAAATTAATTTTCGAAAATGTCTTTTCAGCTCACAGCAAACGCAGCGACATGATGCGGGACAAATGCCTGTATATAGATCCATCCCATGGATGTGTCTCTGATGAGCAAATGCAATTATGTGGCATAGCCAGAGGCAGGTGGAGGGAAGGAGGGTGCTGGTGGATGCTGGGGTAATGCCGAAGGGGACTGCAGGAGGACTGAGAAGCCGGGTAATGAATAGAGTCACGAAATGGAGCAAGAACTTCTTTCATTTTCCTCCTCTTGCATCGCAATGAGTGTGTTTGCATGTGGAAAACCACAATGATGACAGGGGAAGCCGCACAGAGCAAGCCAAAGGATAACATAAGATAATACAGGAGCCACTCGCATACTGGCAAAGCTACAGCAGGGGCTAGGAAAGTATGCATCCTAAGTAAGTTCAAAGGCTGTAGCTGAAATTACTATCATAATTTTAAAACTTTACTTAAAAGGATACAAATTCATATATCTGTCTGAAGTTTATTTTATTAAAATATCCCTTTAACGAAAAAGCACAATCCTGGCCATATTTAAAGTCTTCCCTTTTGTAAATATTTCGCTATAACGGACGGCTATAATTTTTGCACCATCTGTTGATGCACGCATACGTACGTCCCATGGCAGCTGCTCGTGATCCTTTCTGGCGTCGAGAAATCAGCGCTCAAATATGATTAATAAGTAATTTCTTTGTCAACATCCGATGGCAGGGGACGGGGGGATGGGGATGGCTGGCATGACGACAGCGGCGATAACGAGAACGACAACGACGCCATGGAAATCTTTAATAAAATACATGCATAAATAAATTATAGGGCGAGGAAAACAAACCGGGGCAAGATGAACTGCGCCGGAATGGAAACGGAGGCGAACGGGTAATAAAACAAAGCGACGACGACGGCGGCGACACAAAGATGGGGGCACCATGGGGTTAAGTGTATAAAAGGGGATATTTTTTTGCAGGAGAGAAAGCGGAGCATGACCGCACTTCCTTTTTAACCCACCCCAACCCACCGCCAGCTCCTTGGCCTTGGCTCTTCCCTGTTTATTTCACAGTTGTAAATTGCACAAAGTAAATGAAGTACTTTTTATTATAAGCCAACAAGCTAGCAGGGGCCTCAGTGACACATAGAGAAAAATGTGTATTATACTAAGGAGTGTCAAGGAAGTTTCTGTAAGTAAAAGTAAGATAAAGATGGTTAAGTTAAAGGTAAACTTTGTAATATTTTCTTTTATAGTTTTAGACACCTTTAATATTGTTTTTAAGTGTTTAAGAATTTTTAATGGGTATTTTAGAAAGGGAAAAATATATAAATATATATACTTTTCTCTCAGTGAACCCTTCCCCCTTGGTCTCCTCTCAACGCTGTTCTTTGAATGCGCTGTCTTTTTTCCAAGTGTCGTTGACTCGCGCTGACCTAGAGGGAAAATAAAGGCAGTGGAAAGGCCGGGTAACGCCTGGGGGAATGGGGGAGGGGAAAACGCAGCCCCGACTCCCATGCCAAGATTCATGTGTGTAGAACACAAAGATAATTCTGGGAAATGAAGAAAAGTTTTCGCTTCAGTCTCGATTTTCTCTGGCATGCAAAAAGCGGAAGGCCCGAAAACGATTTCTGTCAACTTCTGGAGAATTTTCATTGCCTGCCTGTCCATTAATTGAGCTGTCCAAGGGGGGGTGGGGCGGCGATATCGGGGAGGGGGAATGGAAAATGGGGAAAATGTGAAAAAGCAGCTGGCAATCGAGCATTGAAAAGTTCAGATTGCTTGCGCACCCACGAACACACGCACGCTCGCTCGCTCGCTCACACACTCAGCCACTCGAGTTGTTTGACTTGCGATTTTCCTTTTAAGTCGAGCGAAATGCAGTTAGCAGCAGCCGGGAAATGGAGGAAAAGACACAGACACACACACAGAGCAGTTGAGTGGGAAATGCAATGCTGGGGAAACTAAAACGGAAACTGCAAATACTAGAGATTTCGCACAGCATACTTTTAGGTGAAGCTTGCCGGCAGGAAGCATCGGAATGTCCCTAATCTGGTAGCCCGTCCTGGTGCGGTATGCATAAATCTGCAGCACTGTTGGCAAAAGAATCCTTCGCAGGACTGTCTCTCGTCGATTTCCCCTGCAGACCGCACCATGCACACACACACCGCATTCACACACTCCCACAGAGAATGAGCAATTTCCCAGCAATTCTTTGGCCACTGCCAATGTTTGCCCTCGCAAGTATGCTGCGCAAAATATGTTCGCTTATCAGGATCCAAGTGGCTCTTGCCACTCACCACAGCAACGACACTGAGAGAAAATTATACTAAGAGCGGAGAACAAATTATAAAAGCCAGTACGGAACTTATAGGTATTTATGATATTTATTAGAAGGCAATACAAAAGTTTAAGGATAATTGCAATGGGTTTCAAATTGAAATTGAAAATGATTCCAGAAATCATTGTAAAATTTTATTTATTCTTCAGG